>RJWT010042836.1:0-12091 GCA_004365215.1 Cuniculus paca | reverse complement strand
GACATGGAATCCAAGTCCTTAGCTGGATTCTTTGGGTCTCTAGTGTGTGGACAGCTCTCCTGCGCTTTTCTGCATTTGACTTTTTGAATAAATATTATAAAAAAATACATTAAATTATGTGTCCTATATTAAATCTACTCCTTTGCAAACCCTGAACACCATAAAAATATACATACATATTTAGATGACATCCTTACTTGAAACACCTAAAAATGGAATTGCTCAAAATAGACCTGTGCATTTTTCCTCCAAAATTATTTCCATTCATGTATATTTTTCCCCTCATTGGATTTCATAATTCTGTTCTATCAAGCAAACAAAAACAAAAGGGAAAACAATTTGACTCAGCTTTGAAACACTTCATTTAAATCCCACATTGATACAACAATAAAATTGACTTCATTTAGTCATTGTTTTTTAAAAGTAGATGTAGAACCTGAAAACTTCCTACCATTTCCTGCTCTCCTTCCCTACAACAAGGCACCAGCTTCCTTGGGGTTCTTCCTTTACTTCCTTGTACAGTGTCTTTGAAACAGTCAGTGATTTTTGCAAGTCACCAAGATTGAATTCCTACTTTGTTATATACTCTCTGGTGGCTCCTTGTGTCACTCGGAGTAAAGCTAGTAACTTCTAAGTGGCCTAAGATATTCTGAAGAATCCAAGTTCCAGAAAGAATTCTGAGCTCATTACCTGTACTGTCCAACTTGCTACAGTGCCCTACTTCCTGTAAGTAACATAGGCCAGGTATGCTCATGTTTCAGGTCATGGCCTTCGTTCCCTGTCTTTAAAACACTGAGCCCAGCTTTCCTCTTTTTCTCGATTCCTATAATGATTTCTTTAAATTAACATAGAGCAGAAAAGAAAAAAATAAAAGCAAACAAACATCTCTCATCCATCCCCACAATTTCTATTCATGTTTTATTTTCTCATCTTCTACTATATATCTATTTTCCCCTTTATTATTCCACCAATTTGTAATGAGTTCATGGTACGATTCTTCTTAATTTTACTGCTACTGTAAGTATACCGTATGGTGTTTGGCACAAGTAGGGAATCAAATATTTATCAAATTTATAAAATAATGAAAATAATCATTAAATACCTAGAACCCTGCATTCTTTGGCAGTGACAAGAAAAATGCATGTTCTTCAGATTATAATTATTTCAATTTTAACTATTAACTTAAAATATATAAATACTGTAATAAAATAATACATTATGCTTCTAATCACAAGCATGGCTTTAAAATCTTGCTACCCACTAAATGAGAAGTTACTTCAGTCACAAAATACAATAAAAAGGTAAATGATACAATAATAAAAGCGAATCCTAAAATAATAAAAACGCAGGGATAACAGGATCAATTTGTAGGCAATATTCTTTATTTTTAATATACATTAGTAAATTCATATGACCTTTAAAATGTTAAAAGGGGAAATACCTAAGCCCTGAACTTCATTTGATGAGTCACATAGCTGGCCTCTAAAAAGTCATCTTTATTATGAGAAGAGCAACTGGAAATATCTCAGCAAAGAAGTCTCAAGGGATTCTTCCACCAGAGATAGCTAAAACAGCCTCGTTGGACTGGGGATTGGACAAGACTAGTTCAAAGTCAGTGAACTGTGGGTGGCATGCCAAGAATAGAGACTTTTTTTGAGAGAAGGTTATAAAAGTTATTCCAAAGAGAGATGTACCTGTCATTGATTTCTTATACTCTAGTACAACAGAAATAAAAAGAGTACAGCTTCTCTCTGGAAGATTAAAAACAGGAGTTTTCAAGTTCACTCTCTTTATCATTTCTAAAATCCTTTGTGAGCAGCTATAATTGTTGTTGTATTTCTCTTGTTAAAGAGTATTTAGTGTGAAAATTATAATTATGAGAATCAATGGTCCTGTTATTTTTCTACTTTGGGAAGATAAGATCTTAACATCGAAAGATAATATCTGGAAGTCATTTTACTTAAGTTTTAAACTAAATCAACCTTTGCCTTTTTTGTTAAATTCTAATAGTGACATGGTATCACAGAATTTGTTAGAAATAAATGATTGCCATGTTAACAAACTGTAAGGACAAATAAAATTGAATAACATCACCAATTCTAATTAATTTGAATACATTTATTATTTACAAATGCAATTACTTACCTATCCATAAAGATTCCATTTTTAAAATCATAATCTAAAACAAAATATCTTAATTTGCTGAATACATTGAAAGACATCAGATCCTTTTATACATATTTTATGGTTGCTTGTGTAAAAAGTTATGATTGCTTATTTAAAAATTCTCTTGTCCTAGTATGCTTGCAAGTCCTGACATTTTAGGTAAGCTCTCTTTTGGCCTACAATACATTATCTTTACAAGACAATCTCATGATATTAAGATAAATACACACATGTTGTATAGATATTCATGGAATAAAGCTAAATCTTTAAATCTTATGAGTCCTGTAAAAAAAAATAGTGACCTTAATTTTTTAGACATATCTAAAAAGAAAATTTTCATCCTCTGATTCACTATGTCTTTATAAATCTTACACAAAGATAAGTTACATAAATAGATTCTTCTGATAGTCCTATTCGTGTAATCTAAATCATCACACATACATGACAGACAAGAGAGTACTAGAAGCAATCCTGACACAATTCTTTCAGTGCAGATTCTGGTCACAAAATGGTTGTCGCGAAATGAAATTTTTTTCGTATATGAAAATAGGGGAAATAACAAATGAAATTAGTTTTCTTTCATTTGTTAAAGTAATTTCTACAAAGCATTTGGAAAGATTTCTAGGAAACTCAAAGGTCATGCTTTGAATACTTGAAATTGACACATAGTCTTTGCAGTGTACTCAGCAGTCTGAGCAGCTCTCCCAAAGAAACCTTTATGATAACACTTAGAACTAAGAACAAACATTGTGACATAAGACTTCCATAATTTAATCAGGAAAGACACTTTATTTAGTATGGATGCTGTGGAAAAGGGTTTTTAAATAACATTCTGGAATATAAATCCATGGAAGTATATGCTTATTAGAACTAATTTTGTTTTATGATTAAGCTGTTTCTCTGGAGGTCAAGTTTATATAGGAAGCCCTCAGGTGCTAGAAACTTCAGAGACTTATATAATATGCTTCATGATTCATGAGCAAAATTAATCTTGTCATAAAATGAAATTTAGAAAGATAAAGTTGGGGTGTTTTATGTATTAGATTAAAATTGTTCCCCAAAAGCTTTGACTGGACTGGTCCCCAGCCCCTTTTTCTCTGACCTTTGCTCCACACTCTGCTTTCCAAATGCCATGAATTAAGAGCTTTCTTCTATCCTTCCCCCTTAGCAGAGAACTAAACAAAATTAGTTCTAATAAGCATATACTTCCATGGATTTATATTCCAGAATGTTTATTCATGGAATAAAGCTAAGTTAAATCTTTAAATCTTATGAGTTCATTAGGATATAATTCTATTTTTGCATGTATATACCCTTGCTTCGAATTGTACCATCCTGATGAACTGGTTTTCGATTATTGATTTACATGAATGCCAATTCATTTTTTTCTATTGTTTTCCTAAAGTGTCTCTGCTCAGCTTTTCTTCCTTAAGTATTGCAAAACACAACGTTTTAAAAGAAATAATATTCTATATTGTTTAAGACTGTGATATAAATGTCCCTCCAAATAGTGTCATAAAATCTAGTAAACCCAGTAAATTGTTTAACGCCATGAGAAATACATAAATGATAAATAAAGTGGAGTTATCTGTTGTACAGAAAGACGCTGTTTGGCATTTGCTCAACTATTGGGGACTATATGACACGCACTAAGGAGTGTGATTGACTCAACCTTTTGCACATATGGTACAAGAGAGTAAATAAGTGATATCCGAGCCTGAAATTTAAAGCATAAATTTTATAATTTCTATGTATTTCTCATTTCATTAAATAATGGAAAAAATGAAAGTAAATTACTGATTAAGACATAAAGAAGTAGGAAATATGTTAAAAGAAATTTACATGAAAAGCCTAATTTTAATAACTGGATTTAATAACTAGGTTTAATAACTCAGCAGCGTTAAACATCACAAGCATAGCTGTTCGTTTATTTATTTTGAAATTTCATTCATTAAAATATAATCATTTGTTTAGAGTAATATTGCTCAAAGGTTGTCCAGGATTAAATTAATCGTTATATGTAAAGCACTTAGAAAATTGCCTAAAATACAAAAATATAGAAGTATTACTTATCATTATTATTCCTTTAAAATAAAATACAATGAATTATAAAACAAATCTAAAATTGAGTATAAAACAAATAAATGACTTCATGTAATCTATTGTAAAACAAATTGAGTGTAAAACAAATAAATGACTTCATGTAATCTATTGTAAAACAAATTGAGTGTAAAACAAATAAATGACTTCCTATGTAATCTATTGTAAAAGAAATCTGTTCATGTTATAAAACCAAAATAGCGTATCTACCATTTATTTAATAATTTTTATTTTTTGTTTTTTTGAAAATTTTTTGTTATAATAGAGCTTGTTCATATCAGATATATAGCATCTTCTATAAAATTTTCAATATATATTCTATTATAAACCAGCATTAAACTGAAAGTGATATTCTCTGAAAATTGGGCATGTCGTCCACACTCCAACTTTATAATAGACTTTATCTCCTTGGCTTCCACCCTGAATTGTAGCTTTTCATTGGAGTGGGATAACCATATAATTTATCATTCAAATTAAGACACTTTTGAGAAACGATAATTACACCTAGAAAAATATATAGTCCAGGACTATCTCGGTTCAAATGGATCTTATAATCATTCTAAACATAGGCATAGAGGCACTACATTCTTTCCTGAGAATCATCATAAATCAACTACAGTAGCATCACCTTCCTATAAACTGTATGCTCTGACACACAAGATGTTGTGGCCAACATCATTGTCAGCTTCTTGAATCTTCCTGACTGCTTTTCTCTCCTTCCCAATCCTTTCTCCACTTAGCAGCAAAAGTACCACAGGAAATGGAGTTCTACACTGTCCTATTAAAACACCTCAGTAATTACTTATTTGCTTTAGGACAAAATGCAAAAGTCTTAATCATGCTTTACAGAACCACGTGGGATACTTTATGACTATTGCGCCAAAGTGCCTCTCATTCAGAAAGTTTTACTCACACCTTTCTTTTTAAAATTCATCCCATTCAAGAGGCTTTATAAGGCACAGTAGCAGAAGAAAAGAGTAGTATGTAATAAACATGCAAATTTAAAACAGCTATTTTGACCCAGTAGATCAGAAGGCAATAGCATAATAAAGATGAGAAGCTCTAAATGTACTAAACAATATGATACTTTTAACTCTGCATTACAATGGTATTTTTTTCAAAAACACATAAAAGATTTATGAAATTTTACATTAAAGTAAGTAGCATAAATTCAAAACATAAACAAAATTATCTTCAAATATTAATTTTGGTACGATGTAATACAAACAAATCTAAGACCTAAAGAAAGACAGTACAGTATATTAAAATTACAGACCAATTATACTCGTGCATAAAAGCAAAAATTGCATGCACGAATTATTAAAAAGAATCCAACAGCACTTTACAAAGTAGTATTCTACCAAAAAAATCCTCAGGGGACCTGGAAGTGAGAAAAATGTCACTGATTCCATCATTCAACTGTAGTATCAAAGTCGAGACAGAATCATCAGAGGTCCTCAGCTGCAGCAAATGGAAATTCTCCTGTTTTGTGGGTGTATTTTATATCAAGATTGTACTTAAGAGTAAGTGGAACATATTGGGCTCCAAGTTTCAAGTAACAAAAGATATCAGAGACAGAAAATATTTATTAGAGTTTCGGTCTCTATTCCACAACCTCCTCAGAGACTCTACTGCCCAAAAACAGCCTAGAGAGGAGAGCAAGAAAACCAAGGAGATGAAATTCAAGATCATCAAAAATCTTAGATACCCCATTTTCACCCCACCATGATAAATATGAATGCAGACACCTAGAAAGTCCTTAAGTACAGGATTGCAAAGGGAGAAAAGCAGTGATCTACCAGATTAAGCAAAAAGCTAAGTGGGAAGACAGACACATCAAAATCACCCAAGGTTTGTGTTTCCTTTCTTCCAAGCCAACCCAAAATCCCTAAAAGATACTGTAAGCTCATAATGAGTTCAATTGATAAAGTATAAGGGCAAGAACTTGATTTTAAGATAAAGGAACAGATTGAGAGAGTTCAAAGAATGCTTTTGAGAAAAACATCTTAGATAATCCATCTTAAAAAATAAAAAAGGACAGGACTTGTGCCTTTCAACTAAAAATGGGTCATTATCTTTCTATTTGTGGTCCATCATTTTCCCTTGTAAATCAAGATAGAACTTCCTGTAGATTCACAAATTCCATTAAATTTCCATCCCCTCAAGAAAAATATAAGTATTTCCAGCTCCAGAAAACTATTCATCTCTTTCTTGAGGGTCCAAACTCTGTTTTCTTTGAACATGTGCTAAAAATTCTTCTTTGTAAATCTCTTTATGACTCTCAAAAAGAAGAAAAAGAAAAAAAGAACTGAAAAGAACAGCTCATATGTTTCCTTTTGGCTGACTAGTATTATTTATGTGGTGACTGATTAAAAGATTGATTGATTGTTACCACTATTTATGAGTGAGGCATTAATACTGTGTATTTTTTTCTCCAGTGATATTCAACTGTAACAAAAAATACCCAACCCCCAGCCAGTATACTTCAGTTTCTTAGCTGCCTAGGTAATAATTCCTGTTGCAGTTCTGGTTGCTTCTGTCTCCTAAAAATGACTGGTCACTGTGATGCATAGCTGGTCACTTGGATGCATATTGTAAGAACTAGCCCCCAGCTGACAACCCATTCTGCTTCTGTATTTCCTACTTGCTTATCCCATATAAATCCTAGGCCACCAGAGATCAGAGCATGATATTTTGGGAATCATGTCAATTAGTGCCTATTGATGTGAATGAATCTGCCTTCAAATCCTGGGTGTAGTCTCAATGTTTCTGTTTGCCACTGCACAACTATGTAGACCTGGAAAAGTTATAAAAAGGTAACTGACCAAAACCATCATTAGACTTTTTAAAGATAAATAATTTGAAAAACAGGTGAGTCAATGAGTTAAAAGAATACAAAAGGAACATGAAAATGTTGGCTTTGGAAGTTACATGGAGTATAAGACAGTGATCACTTGAGTGAAATAAAATATAAATAATAAAAGTAAGAAAATGAATTAGAAATCTTAATGACTCAGAGACTTCCTCCTTTCATTGTATTACTCTTTAATTGATCTCATCTAGTCTAGCTTTCCACCATGATCTTCAGTTGTCTATGCCCAATAACTTCTAACATCATTACTTGCCTACATGATAACTCCAATTTAATATTTTTTCAAAGAGGATATTTGTTATTGTCACAAAATAACTAAAGTTCCCTTTCATTGTATTTTTTATGCTAGTAGAAGGAAATTTGTAATTTTTCCATATTCTCAGGTCAAACATCTTTTGTACATCTTTTGTACATCTCACATTCAATCTGTCAACAACTATCTATCAATCTATCAATCTAACAATCTATCAATCTATCAACAAGCATGGGTCAGTGTCTATCCTTTATTATTTCTCATTAAATTGTTGTAAAATATAAATTTTTAATTTATCTCTCAGTGTCCACCTTTGTCCTACTAAGGTCTACTATACTTTTATCAGCAGGAATGGTTCTTTAAAAATGAAAATTAAATCATACTACTCACAAGTTCAGATACACTGAATATAAGATAAATTCCCTACCACAATATCCTGACTGCCTGAGTTCAACTTTTCTTACACCACCCCTGACTGATCAGGCAACATATTTCATAATCTTTCTAAAGATGAACTTCTCCCTGGACTTTTGTGCTAGCTTAGACCTTTCCATGAGATTCATATTTCTTGATATTTATGGCTTGTTTCATCCCTTTCCTTAGATCTCTACTCAAATGTTTCCTTTTGCTAGTTTTACCTGATTATCCTACATAAAATAGTGTCCACAAAAATCTGCTGTACCTTTATACTGCTTAACCATCAGTGAAACACTTATCACCTGTAAATATTTACTGGTTTATTTTTTTTCTTCCCTGTGTGTAGAAGAAATCATGTAAGAGAGAGAATCTTTTTTTTTGCTGTTGTTTTGCATATGCTCATATCCATACCCACTAGTATGTAACAACTAAATAAAAAAGAATAAATTCAAAATTTACAAAGTCACTTTAGTACTAATGGAAGCTGGGTCTCCAAGGAATACAAATAAGTTATGTTGTTTTCAAACATAGTGTATAGCCTCTGGGAATAAACTATGAGATTAGGGTTTAAAGAAACACATTGGGAAAACAGGATAGTTTTCAGGTGGATTCATGGTCTGTATTCTCTGAGTGTTTCTACAAAGCAATATTCTTAGTAAGCCACTTTCTTGGTCATCTTTCTCTGAATAAGGCACTTATTGCATCATCATCAACATCATCAATATCATCAGTATTGGGAAATTTGGCGTAATGGGTTAGTAAACAAAACTGTATACACTTCCTGATACATATCGTTAAATTAAGAGTTGGTCTATTTTCATTAGTGCAAATATTTGCATATCTATTCAGTGAATTCAAATGCATTTTACAGACTGAAAAACTGTGGATTCAGGATGAGAATTTATAAGATATACTTATCGAAGTAACCATTACATTTTATATTGTCTGACAGCAAGATAAGCAAGTTGAAGAACCACATTTTATTTCTGTTGAGTTATAGCTATCATTATATAGTTATCCACAAGATGACACAATTCCATTATAACAGATTTTGTATGACTAGGGGCTGCCATTAATGTAACCTCATAAATTTATTAAAAGCTGAAATGAAGGTTCTTGTTTTTCCAGAGTGTTTATCAAACAGTGAGTTCATATTGTTGGCTCTAAAAAGCTTGCTTTAAACTAATTAAAAGCAGTACTTATGTCACCCAAGGGCAATTGCTGCTTACTTATTTATGGTCTTACAATTTACTTTCATTAGTTTGGAGTGATTAGGCCCACTGTAGAACAAGCTTCAGGTTATTGGGGTGTTATGAACGTTGACCATTTGACTTCAAATATTCAATGGAGTGCAAATTTCAATATTTAAGTAATGCACCTATTTGAATGTCATTAAGAGAAGTGGAGTAGATCTTAAACAGGAAAAGAAGAACACGACTGAATTGCTGAATTTAGACTAACTTTTTCTCTTACAGCTTTAACTGAAAAAAAAAAAAAGCAAAAATACAAGCAAAGTTGGCACCAATACACAGGTACATGCACATGTCAGGTTTACACAACCAAGTGAAATCTTGACATAAAGATACTTCATTAGTTGAAGTAACACAGGACCTGTACTCAGAGTATCTGGCACATCTATCTGTAAATAATGTGAAGATAATCTCTGAAAGTGCATTCATATCACTGCATATCTGTATTATTTAGAGGGAAATTAGTCTCTTGATCCTAAATTTGAGCTTCTGCAGTTACCAAATACAGATCCAAACAGATCCAGATAGAAATTAAATAAATTCAGAGTCATAATCTACCTTTATAGTAACTCTGGAATACATTTAGATATATACTCCCACCATAAGCTCAGATATAATTTTTCAAAAAGTTTATACACAACTATAAATACAAAAACACACAAGATGTACCAACTATCTGTGCTTCATTCTATCTAAATGCTGATTGAACAGAATCCTTGTTTTGTTCTTTAAACAAACATGATCTAAATGCCTATTAAGCTTTAATGGATTGGACAATTTTAGATATTCAATCAGAAATAAGCAAAATACAGGTCTGGATACATTACTAATGCTATATCAATAACCTAATAATAATGGTCATTTCTTCTTAGTTGTATTGGTGGTCTGTGTGTAATTGTGAATTAGGGTCCAATTCCAGGTAATTAGGTACTTGTTGCTATGGCAAGTTCATATATGTTCATGTATGTTCATAATATGTAGTAATTCTTATTCTTGATGAGTTAAGTTATCTTGGATATCTTGCAGGTAATGTAACTGAGTGATGAAAGTAAACTCTTCCAGGTCATGCAGCTAGTAACTGTCAGCACTAGGAAATTACATATCCTGTTTCTATATTGAAAAGTCTTAACAACTATATCTCTCTTGTTCTACTGGAGTGTAACAGCAAAATAAATATCTAAAATATACCCCTAAAATGTGTTAAAGATACTACTATTGTGATGAAAAGGACCAGCATGTGATTTCTACTGTTTTTACTCAAAGCAAATTGAGAAAGAATTTATGCAAGGTACAACTAAAGATGTTGAGTCATGATAATAAATCAGCATCCATGAAGTTTTTCAAAGAGTTGGTCAAGAAAAGCATGCTTTGGGTATAAACATTTTTTTTTCCAGGGATCGAACTCACGACCTCGCCCCTGTCAAGCAGGTGCTTTGCTGCTGAGCTAAATCCCCGAGGTATAAACCATTGTAACTTTAGGAAGGAATTTCAGAAAGGTCACTGGGGTCACAGGTTATGATATTATGGAGTTAATGAAGAAAATGAAAAGAGAGAGAAGTCCAAAAGGGAAACAAAAACAAAATATTATACCATTTTATATTTTCATACCTCCAAGTTGTTATATATATATATATATGTATATGAGCTATTTAAGGAAAAGCTCATAGCAGCAATTAAAATATATGCTTATGTTAATATAAAAATAAATATTAATAGACTTATTGCACAATTTAATGCTTATTATAACTAAAATAAGATTAAAATTCTTAGTTACCTTCAAAAAATATTAAGGGTATAATAGTGGACAGGTCCTCAAAGACATAAAACTTGAAGAAATGGTTTTGAAACTATATCTGGGAACAGAAGATGGTGAATTTGAATTTTGTCATATAAATAGGAAAAGTTAGAAAATTAACAGCGTTTTCATGTTAGAATTTTGATGGAAAATATTCACTTAACCACAACCTGCATAAGTGTACAATAAAAATTTGTTCTCTGGTAAAGTGTTGGGAGTTAGGCGAAGAGGACCAAGGGCTATCCCTTGGGTGATACTAGCTGGGGAAAATGAATAATATTGGTATCAGAACACAGAGGAACCACAATCGCTTTCTTTTGGTACTTTATGTTTGATTTGATGAGGGCAGGTTAAAGATATTCCATTTAGACATACTCAGATTAAATGCCCAAAGGCAGATGTCCATAAACTGAACTTTGAGAATGAAACAGTGACCACTTTGGCAGGAAAAACTGACTTGTAACCCTAGAGGTTACACTCATAAGCAAAGCAGATGTCCAAATAATATCAATGCATTTCATACTATGAGACTTCAATCGCTATGATCATACAGTAGTTCAAGATGCCAAGATCTGAGTATCTAGGACACATATGAGAAATAGACCTCTGTTTTCTGTACTAAACTTAACTGATCAGAATTTTCAGGTTATGAGGATGAAGGCTTTGTATGTTTAATAGGTTTTTGAAGTCATTTGTCAGCATATCCTAGTTTAAGAGTGTATTACTCTTTAATGGATTTAATTTTTCCATAGGCATCTACATTCCACACATTGTGCTACCACTGGAGAATGATGAGAATTCCATGCATGAGTAAACCTATTGGGCTTGAAAGAGCTGGGTCCACATTGCTCTAAGACTGAAGGGGGGCTTTGGTCCTCAGCTCTGGGTGACTCTTGCCTTTCCAGGATGGGTGTTAGGTGCAGCACATTCATATGTTTTAAATAAATAAAATTGAAATAAATGCAGTAAATCTGGGGTTGGCTTCAATCTCTAATTTTTCTTTCTGAAGGTTTTATCAAATACTTCTCATCCTCTATTTTGCATGGAATAAGGAAAAATAGCAAATAATGGCTTCTCTTAACTTTTCACTTTGGTACTGGTAGAATAATAATTCATGTTGTATGGACAAAAACACAACGTATGAATCACACAACTCTGCCTTTGGGATTAATGTGTCACTGCTCAATATTGACATTAATAATGTACGTTAGTACTTTTACCTAGAATGACTTTTTCTG
>RJWT010042835.1:0-12057 GCA_004365215.1 Cuniculus paca | reverse complement strand
AAAAATAGGGAGCCAATGGCAGGAAAATAGCATGGCAGAGACAATGTAGTGCAAGAGGGGCTCAAGGCACCTATAGAAAGAAACATAGGCATAGTGGCTTAGGAGACAGGATCCATCAATATGCTCTATACAAGAAACACATTTAGCTAGAAAGAAAATTCATAGACTGAAAGTCAAAGGAAAGAGAACAATGCCGTATGATGTGGCAGGGAGCCAGAAAAAAGTAGGGGTAGCCTGCCCATTATTGCAGAATGGATAAGAAAGACATGGTATTTTATGTGGTGGAAACCTACTCAGCTATAAATTAAAATAACCTCAAGGCTTTTGTAGGCAGATAGAGGCAACTGGTGATAATGCTCATGGATGAAATGGTTCAGAGTCACATGGGTGAATTTCATGTTGTGTCCCTAATATAACAAACTAAAGGAGTTAGTGGGATCCAAAATGCACAATACATATTGGGGAAAGCCAAAAGGGAGGAATTACGTAAAAAGGGAAGGAAGTGACCACTGTTAATCTATTATCATGATTTGAAACTCATATTGTCTTCATTGTTCTGATTAGTTTCATTTTATTCTGATTTGTTTGATTTTATTATACTTGATGGCTTGGACAGCTATTTTAAAGACAACAAAATATATAATTGCAGCCATGGAGGATGTCCAATTATCTTGTTTAGAAACTCCTATATTGCTTTCATTGTTTTGTTTTGATTGATTTTGCTCTATTCTGTGTTGTTTGATTATAGTATGTCTGAAGGTGTAGGCAACTATTCTGACAATAACAAGCATTATGGTAGCCACTGCTGATTTACTAGTATCTGGAACTTCTGTATTGCTTACATCCTTCTGCTTTGTTTGTTTTGTTTTTGTTTTACTGTTTTATTTTGTTGTATTTTGTTTGACTTTACTTATCCCTGATGGTATGGGCAGGTATATTGCAGATAACAAGAGGCTTATGGTAGCCATTATTGATTGCTTTTTACCCTGTTTAGAAGTCATGTACCATGTTCATTGTTTTGTTGTGATTGACTCTACTCTGTTTTATTTTGTTTGGTTGTATTTTTTTTAAATTGAAAAAAAAACAGCAAAAAATGTGGTTCAATCAGAAATTATGCTTGAGAAAAACTAAAAAGAAAATAGCAGAAATTCAAATATATGTTACCCTCAGAGGTGCTAAAACAATCTATTATAAATATGATTAGCTTTGTTCAAATCACTCTTTAAATTTTATTTATGAACCTGCTAACGTCAGAAAACCAGCTCAGAAAATACTCAAAGAAGCCATTGATAGCCACCATTGAAAGAAAAAGAATTGCTGCATTAGTAAGAAACCCATAAGATGGTTCAAAAGGCAATTAAATTTAACATGGCAAGAGGGAAAGAATGTCTAGGAACTGAGACAGTAATGCTAAAGCAAATGCTAGGCTTATGCAGGATTCAGGAATGGTGGGCCAGGGCCAGGGTGTATGGGAAACTTGGAGTACAATGTCTCCCTCTGTAAGGCCTGACCTAGTTTGCTGTTATGTCTCCAGTACCTACACTGTGTAGGCAAAGAATGAACTGTGGAGGACAACTTGGATGGCTCTTTCAAAGAAGGCCATTTGGCCCTACTTTTGTGTCTTGATATGTACAGAGCTGGCTAGGATATTTCTTCATGCTCTCAATTGGCTTTAAGCAATGCAAATGGGTCTAGCTGACGTGCTGATGTGTAGTCTTTGAAGCAATGTGACAGGTCAGTCATGCTCCACGTGTAGCTCTCAAGTAGAGAGATGTGTGAGCTGGCCCAGTGACTCCAAGCTGTCAGCTGAGACTAAACTTCGAGAAAGAGGCAGTGACATCTCATTGAATGACATTACACATCGAAACCGAAGCACCAACTCCAAAACGCTAGATACTGCCCCAATCCACGATACACAGATTACTCTTTCTGCATTTCTCTCTCTCTGTATATTGCAGAGGTGATTTCAGGCCTCCTACCTAGTTCAGCTCACAGTACTCACATACGTCAAGCCTTTCTCTCAGTTACTCATCACTGAGCCACTCCCCTCTTCAAAAATTAATAAAATCTGGAATCAGCCCTAGGTCAAGGCCTCTGTTCTGGTTAGCCATTGTCTTGACTGGACTTGTGACTCCCTTGGCTTCCCACAGCTACAAATATGCCTTAGTGTCTTTATTCTCACCATGGGTTGCACTGGAAGTGGTAGATTGGAATTCACTTACTGGAATTCCAATGACTTTTCCGTGAGATTATAGTTATAAACTTCATTGGACTGTGACAAGGTCCAGGAAGGGCTTACATATGAATGACAATGAATGACTGAGGCCAAGATATAGCCATCCCCACTTCAGTAAGCACAGTAGAGGACAGTAGATTAAGTTTCTGTCCAGGGTAGTTCCTTTCAGGTCTTGACTGGAAATATCTCCTGTGTCACACAGTCACAGCATCAGCCAGGATGTTCTCCTGGGAAAGCAACAGGTAGCTCAAAATTCTAGAGTTGGGTAAGAGATAGAACAGGGAGAGCTAAGACCCAGAACGAAGAACTCTAACAACCAGGAGCATCGTGGAAGCCAGCAAGGGTTTCTTGCCATAGAGAAGAGTCATGAATGAAGCAGGCAGTTAGCTGCCACGCTCCACAGGTTATACCTTCTAATAGTAACTGTCACCTTGGTGTGGGTACTTGATTTGAAATTTCTTGAAACCTCAGAATTTCACAAAGATAACAAAAGGAATGGGATCCTTGCAAGGGCTGGAAACGTAGCACAAGGAAATTCAGTAGGAAGCATGAAGGTATAAAATGTCAAGTTTCAGGTAAGACGGAAGAAGGAAATGATTGCTGATTTGCTGTATGCTCTGCATCAGGTTCTTTCCCTTCACTATCCCGCGTGACCCCTATCACAGTGACAGGAACTGCCTGTCATTCTTATTTTATTTTATTTATTTATTTTTATATTTGGTACTGGGGAATCAAACTCGCGACCTTCTGCTTGCCAGACAGGAGCTTGTGCTGTTGAGCTAAATCCCCAGCCTCCTCATTCTCATTTTATAGGTGCCGAAATCTGAGTTTAAAAAGAGTAAGTAATCGGAATGGGGTCCTATACATAGTATAAGTTTTAGTCTATTTTCTATTGCTAACAACACAATATAATTAACTGGGTAAATTTTAAAGTAAGGGGTTTTATTTGGGTTCATGTTTCTGGTTCAAGACCAAGGGGTCCTATTTGGTAATAGCCTTCTTGCTGGCAGAGTAGTCAAGGGGCACAGGGTTCACATAGCAAGAAACAAAGAACACCCAAGAGACCCATCCAAACTGGCTTTTATAACAGACACGCTCATGAGATGACCCATTAATCCCATAAGCGGATTAATCTACATAAAATGGCAGACCCTTAATCACTTCGTAAGATCCCACCTGGTTCCGTTTCTTAATACCTCATATTGGGGATTACAATTCAACCTGGGTTTCTGAGTTTACAAATCATATTCTAAATCATAACAATGTGTGTGCAGGTTGGGACTTGGATACTGTCTGACTGTAGCACTAATCTTTGTTTTGAGTACCCATTGTCCATAGGAGTTAATGCCCAACATCATTGCAGGGGCTCACTTCTACCTCCTTTTCATGCTATCAGTTATCTGATGTCCGGTGAGACTAGGAAATATGTAATTTGTTAAAGATTTACCTTGCCAAGTGACTTTTTGGCTTTCACTGGAGCTAAGAAGTGTTTAGTAATGTTTAGTAACGGAAATCATTAAGCAACATTTTATTTGTTGTGAAACTTGTCCCAAGTCTAGAAGGTGTGCCCAAGCCAATGCCATGTGGTCCTGTGCTGGTTGTCACCACCTGTGGCTCTCTTGTTCCTTGGCAAGTTGTCCTTTATATACTGTTCCCAGCCAAATCAGCGCTTTTCTAGACCCCAAAAGGAAAGAAAGTCCTGAATAAATCAGGGAAAATATGTCATATTTCTTTCAAACTATCTCCCATCTTAAAATTTAACTGATTCATTACATTCTTCGATGAAGAAAACCCTGGAAGTTGTCTAGTTGCTTCTCAGATCTTCTAGTAATAGCCCTTTAGGCCATAATTTCAATTTATCTGTAACCAAAATTTATACTCAGTTTAATAATCAGAAATTCAAAATAAACTTGAATTTGACTTTCTTCTTCTTAGAGAGAATGTGCTTCAGAGGAAGATACATAAGATTTCAAATTTCAGATCTGTTTTTGACCAGTTGCATGAGTTTGGGTAAACTAATTTGGTTCTTTGTTTTGTCCGTGCAAGGCAAGTATAAAATGGTAATGATTATCTTTACCTGACAGACCTTCTTTCTAAAGATGACAGAAATGACGTTTAAAGTATTTAGCAAATCTTTTATCATTAATTGATAAACAAATATTAGCTTCACTTCTATTCTTTCTGCTCCCTGCCCACTTGTCCTGAAGGAGAGTCTAGAAAGTAAGTGACAGACATAAAATGGTATGTGTTGCTAAACAATAACAATCAACACTTCTAGATTTTTTACTGTGCTAAAGTTTTCGCAACACAGTTAGCATGCAACTCCTAGATTCAGAATAAACAACTACAGTGAAGAAAAATCCAACTCAGATCCTGTTTGTTTCTGGGAAAGAATTGTGCATCTTTTAAATACCAATGACTGTGCTATTCTCTTCAGAAAATGATTGGTTGAATTAGGTGGCCAGGGAGTAACAGTTGAATAGAGCCAGGAAAACAGCTGTGTCTGGATGGAGGCAGCACGTTTCCAGCTCTTGCTGATTCATTTCTCCAACAGTTTTTACTTAAGAGAACCATCCATAATGCATGGCTGCAGGACTATATAGAAGGCAAATCACCCAAACTGTGAGCATTACAAGCATTTCACATTGCCTTTTCCAATTCCAGCAAACTGCATGATGAGGCACCTATAATTTTTGTAGCAGGAACATGAAAGGAAAAGAAATGTAGCTACTCGAACAAACATGAAAAAGTGAGAATGCTTGATGTGTGCTTTGAGGACATCTTCACTATCCTTCCAATATGAATTATCATTGACTTAGTCTACAAATATCTGATAAACATCTACTATGTGCCAACCGTAGTGCTAAGTAACTAATGAATACTGGGTATGGAGAGAAGCTAGATTCCTACTCTCATGGAACTTACAGCCTAGTCAATTCAATAAACCTGTCATTGCAGAAAGAAATACGAATTTTCAATTTAACAAAAATTCTGTGAGGGTAAGAAACAGTAGACTCGTTTTGAGGTCCCAGCACAGGTTTTGCTTACATTTATGTTGAAACTACAAGAGGAGTAAAAGAGGGGCCATGTAAAAAGCCAAGATCAGGGGATCGTGGTCAGCAGTATATGCAAAGCCTTGGGAAGGGGGAAAGCTTGGCTTATTCTGGGAACTCAGAGAAAGCCAGTGTGTCTACTGCAAAGCAATCAAGGGCAAGTGGTGTGAGTGGGAACTTGAGGGAGAAAATGGGCTAGTAGGTCATGTACTGATGGTGGCTTTTATTCTAAAACTAATATTCTAAAACTATTCTAAATTAAAATTAATCTATTTACTAGTTTAATTCAGGGGGAAAGCATAATCAGATTTACAATTTAGAAAGATCACTCTGGTTGCTTGGTGGAGAGAGGTCTGTGTAGGGAGGGCAAATGATGATCCACAGCTACTTAGCAAGCGTTTCAATATTCTATGCATAGAACTCTGGTGTGGTGTGGAGGCAGGAAATTGATGACAGCAATGATAATGCAAATATAGAGAAGTAGAACAATGAGGGATACAGGGCCAAGGTAGAACTGCTGTGAACAATGTCAGAGTGGCTAGGAGGGGTAATTCAGATCACTGTCAGGTTTTAATGATATGCATGTATGCTGATGCCATTTACTGGAATGGGAAAGTTTGGAGAAGCAGAGGACAATTCAGATTTCCCCTGTGCTCCTCAAGAGTTACACATATCTTGCACATATCTTTATTATGGAATGAACGACACTATACTCTGTTTTATTTGTCCATCTGTTTGTCTGTCTGACTGCTTTCGCTGATAGCTTTTAAGCCCCTTTGGGCAAGAAGCCCAAAGGTTGATAGCAAAAGCTTTCAAACTGAAGAGCACAGGGTTAAATCTGTATGTCACCAGTTGTGTGACACTGAGCAGGTTACTTATTCTCATAGAGCTTAGATTTCCACTTTAGCTGTTGTTATCTTTAGAATCTTCCATATTCCTATTTCATAGTAGATACTCAGTATTTATAGATTATACAGATGAGTTCATTAGAACCCATTTAGGTTTTCTCTGAACAAATGGATAAATGCAGCCTACATTCTTAAGATATAGCAGAGGTGTATAAAGGAAGGATAGCAGTGTGTTAGACTTTACGGTTTCTTAAGGAGCTTGTAAATTTAAACTTGCAATAATACTCCTATTTCTTCTTAAAATACACCCATTTGAGCAACTATTAAAGGGTACTTAATAATTCACCAGCTGCTTATCTTCTTCCTCAATTGAGTAACACTGGACTGAAGGCTGAGTAACATAATTCTTGGTTTATAGGTGAGGAAATTGAGGTTAAATTGCACATTCATGGTTAATACTTGCATTCAGAATTTACACAGAGGCGATGATCTTTTTTCCACTGTACCACATAGCTTCTCAGATTAGGTGGTAATCTTCATGAGCAAAGACAATTCATTTTTAACAGTCATATTGAAGCCAACCACTTATAAATCTTGGATCACTGTAGGCCTAATATCTATTTTAGAAAAAAATTATTTCTGTTGTTTACTTATTTAGATCTTATCTCTATTATACTTTGCAATGTAAATATAAGTGAACCCACATGTTACTTTAAATTTTCAACTAGCCACATCAAAAGTTGAAGAAAATAATTTAATTTTATTTTTCATTTAATCCCACATATCCAAAATATTATAATTTCAATATGCAGCCAATTTCAACACTACTGAGGTGTTTTATAGTCTTTCCCATTCTAGGTCTTCAAAATCCAAGGTATAAATGTATAGAACATTTCAATTCAACTTGGTCACATGTGGCTATTGATTACTATATTGTACAGGACAGGATATGTTATTGTTATATTTCCCTGAGGATTATAGATTGATAATCATAGTGTTACAGAATAGTTAAGATGTACGGTGCATCAGTTAACATGGCTGTATTTTTAAGAAGACTGTTCCAGTTAGTCTAATGTGATATTTTACTTGAGATGGAAAGTGTTAGATGAAAAAGATCTTCATTAAAGAAATCTTCAAAGCATTAGGAACAAAATACTGTACATAGTAATTCTTACATAGCATACATTTGAAAGAATTTCCAAGAAATTGGCTTTAGTAGCTGACTTTGGAAAAGAGACAGTTATCATAGCTTTTTATTTTATATGCTTTTTCACTGTTTAAACTTTTTACCAGAATCCTCAGCAGAAAGTTATAAAATAGTACAAGGTTTTAAAAATAAAGTAATTATGATATAATAAAGCTATACATTTAACAAAATTAATTATCAAACAGAAAGAGAAACTTGCACCAGAGAAGAAGATGTTTCCATAGGGTGTTTCACTTTTCATTTTTCTCAGTAAGGCCCTCTCTTCAGTGAGAAAGATACAAATTGTAGTGGCATGTTATTCAAGGTTATAATCAATGTACAAACCCAAAAAGGGTTCAACCATATCACTGTCGCATAGGAAACAGGCACAGTCTGTCAAAAAGTTTCTGTGGATTTGATGGGATTTGTAGCACTACATCACCCATGGGCCCGGGCTGTCAAGCAACCAGAGAAAATCAATACAGACTCCTTACTTGTACTCAGAATCATCAAGCATGTTTGATGTGTTACCCACCACCTTGCCTGAACCATATTCTGGCAGGTTGTGATCATGTCACTGTACTGGTTCTAGACCTATCACATCCTTTCCTTTTGGAAGCAACATAATTCAGTGTACTATTTATTTCCAAAAGTGAATTTACTGGACACCAATTTCAGGAGGCACTCTTTTTAGAAATGAATTAACAGTTCTGCTCTCTCTATTATCATCTTAGACAATGGCAAGCAGCAGCATCAGATTAATGACTCAGAGAAGTCCCACAGAGAAGAAAGCTTCTTGATGTTTAGTCCCTTATTCACAAAGTTTATATGATCACACAACTTTTAGATTTGAGGAGATATAAAAATCATAACTGGCCCCCAGAGTACACTTTGGAAAACTCTGGCTTGATTACAAATGTATCTGCCTTTACTACTTACCATTTATGTGATCTCGGCCAACTGATTTAACTTTCTTTAGGCTTGCCCATTAGGTGGAAATGACTCTGAAATGAAGATTAAATTAGGTTAATGAGAGAATACATAAAGAACTTCAGTGATGGCATAAATGAAGTACATATTAGGAATTTAACTGCCATCAGTTCTATTGTCTTATTCTCTTTTGTATTTTTCTGTTCCTTTTTGTGATCAGGCAAACCCTCACAGAAATTATGAGATTTATAGAAAGGAATAGTACTATTAGTCATATAGCTATTCTAAAACAGGAAGACTTTTTTTTCTAGTACCAGGAATCGGACTCAGGACCTTACACTTGCCAGGCAGGTATGTGTGCTGCTGAGCTATATCTCCAACTGGACATTTTCTTTTAAATATATTGTCAATAAAGTTAAAACATTAGCAGATTTGGATAAAACAACAACGCAAATGCATTACAAAACATAAATGTACGTGCTGCTTTATTTGGGTTTGGGGGACAAATAAATATTTGACCCATAGATAAAAATTCTCTAGTGTAGGAGTTACTCTAATTTACATGGGTTTTTTAGCTGAATAAAACTTACAATTAGAAGTTCTTAGACATAATATAAAACTATGAAATCTATGGGGCACTAGGTTAACATTCATTCTCTTAATTTAAGAATTTTATAGAAGATTTGCTAGGTTCATGAATAGGCTAGACTTCCAAAATTTCTAGTCTAGATTAACCAAGCATTTTCTTCTTGTTCAATACATGTCTCTTTTTTTCAAGCAAGTAATATTTGACTGCAGTAAAATCTTGGTTTGTGAGCATAATTCATTCCAGAAACATGCTTACAAAACAAAGCACTTGTAAATCAAAGCAAATTTCCCCATATGAAGCAATGTATACACAGACGATTTCTTTTATAACCCAAAAAATTTCATACAAGTATGACTACAATGCTGCAATAAAATACAAAATAATAAAGAAATTACAAAATATAAAGAAAAATAAGCAAATGAATCTTCACTTACCTTTGTAAACCTTTCTGGCTGGTGTGAAGGAGACAAGAGAGAAGAGGGTTATTATGTAGGATGACTTTCACTATCACTATTGGAATCACTGCTATCTATTGGGTCAATGGAATATTTTTCTTTTCATGCAAATTGAACGAGGAACCTACCCAAAGACACTTGCTCTTCCCTCCTTTTGAAGATTTTGTGGAAGTGTGACATTGCATTTTCATTAAACAGGTCATTGCTGTCATGGCTGTAGCTTTTTTGGGGGGTGCTTTTCTACAAAATTTTGCAGTTTCCTGGACTTTATTTATCTCCCTAATCTCATTTGAAATGATGGATTACTCTACATTTTTATTCTTCTCTGCACAGGACATTTTCTCCATAACCTCTTGCTGCTGGGATATGATCACTCACAATTGCACAGTAAGAGACAGAGAGAAGAGCCATTGACTTAGTTGTGATCACGTGATATTCGGCATCACTTACTACACTTATTCCTAGACACCACTCATTTACCAAGTTAAAATTTATCAGAACTGTTTGTTCCTCTTGCTAAACACTTGCAGAACACGTTACTAGCAATCCAAGATTATCCTGTATTTGAATTTACATGCACATTTAATAACTACACTTAGGTGTATTTCTTTAAAAAAATAAGATTTGATGTCAGGTGGGATCTCTGCACCTTAGGATCTAAAAGAAATTGTCTAACTCTTCTGATAGAAGATCCAGTGCTGTCAGCAAAAGTTTTATGAATTCTTTGGCCTTCTGTGATCACTGACAGCATCAAGTTCTGCTTCATCTGATGTTGTTCAGTTATATATTTTGCTGTCATTCTAAACATGCTATCTCTAAGATTCACGATAACTACCCACATATGGAACTTTGTCACTTTACTTGTTCAAAAACAAACAAAGAAAAAAACAAAAGTGTCAGTCCATTGAAAAGAAAAATTTATGCTAGCAACATTATTTTTCTGCCCATATCTTGTACTCTGAGTAACTACTTTAAAGATAACAATACACAAATATGTTAACTATTGTTATTCTCCTATTATTTTGTTATGAAATATTGTTTTGCTTTTTTCCATAAAATAAAAAAATAAAACAAAGATCAGATAAACAGCTGGGCCTGGTGGTGCACGTCTGTAATCCCAGCACTTGGGAGGCTGAGACAGGAAGATTGTTGTGAGTTCGAGACCACCCTGGGATACAAAGTGAGCTCAAGGTCAGCCTGAACAGCATAGCAAGACCCTGTCTCAAAAAGACAAGGGCTGGGGATTTAGCTCAGTGGCCTAAGCACCTGCCTGGCAAGCACGAGGTTGTGAGTTTGATCAGATAAACATCAACACACACAGATAAACATCAACACACACACACACACACACACACACAAAGCACTGATTAAAAGGAATTTGTGGGTATGGAGGAAAACTTCAAGAAAAAGAAAGGGTTCATGGTACTGAAAGATAGCAGTATAAATATTTTTTAAATTAGCACTGCTTTCTTAATGTTGCTTGACCATTTCTGCAAAATCAAGCTTCAGGATCTTACTGTGTGGCTAAACTCTTGATCTGTAGTGTTTTAGTTTCTCATTTTCTATTGCTTTTCTCTCAGAAATACTGGAGAAAAAGCTCAATGGCCTTAAAAATCACCACTCAAGCCTACTCAATATGTCCTTATTGTTCAGAACGGTCAATAAATCACCACTGCCATTTCCCCTAAAGCACTGACTTAAAAGGGCCCATATGTGAAGTTGCTCCAAGTAGAAATCAAACCGTATGATTATAGCATCTGCTGCAGATTTTTGTTTTCATCCTAGATTCCTGTTTGAACCCATTCTCACAGATGGAGCTTAATATGGAAGTTCTGTTTATACCAAGGGACAATACATGTTATGCAGGTAACTACCTATTTATTTAATTTTTTCCCTTTTCCCTTCACACTGATTTTTTTTTTAATTTTAAAAAGAATTTAAAAAAACAGTAAAAATAATACAGAATTTCAAAATAAGATGAAAGGAAATTGACAATGTGATTATATTGCATATTGTTGTCTTCAAAATGGTTGTTCAGATCACCAGATATTGGTATGCAAAATTGATCAAACAATATAAACACTAACCGTTCCTTTCAATGAACTAATAGAAGAGTAGTACAATTATCTTAGCTATCTTGCATATATATACATATATATATATGTATATATATTTCCTTTTCTCCTTTCCCCCTCTCAGTTCTTTCCTTTTGAGCAGTTTCTTTTTCTTTCACAATATCTATTTTATCTTTTGGATCTTATTTATTCTTTCAGTTTCTTGCACTATGGAGACAATACAATATTTATGCAAGCAAGTATGATTTATTTCACTTATGAGTGTGGTCTCTAGTTGCATCTATTTACCTATAAAAGCCTCAAGTTTATCTTTATAGCTGAGTAGTACTCTATTGTATAAAAATACCACATCAATTTTTATCCGCTCCTCAGTTAATGGGCATTTCAATTGTTTCTGAGATTTAGCTATTATGAATTCTGCATTTTTAAACATGGGTGCATATATATTGCTGTGGTATGGTGTTTACAATTCTTCTGTAAAAATACCCAGAAGGGCAATAGCTGAGTAAAATGGGACGTCTAATCCTAGAATTTGAGGAATCCGCACACTGATTTCCACAGTGGTAAAACCAGTCTGCACTCCCACCAACATTGGAGAAGGGTTGCTTTTTGATTGGGATTGCATTGGATGACTTCCTGATGATAGCCAGTCTTTCTGGGGTAGATGAAATCTCAGTGTTGTTTT
>RJWT010042834.1:0-12062 GCA_004365215.1 Cuniculus paca | reverse complement strand
TGGATAGTGCGGTCCCAGGCACCCTGGCACTGGCCACAACTTCACCGAAGTGAGACTGTTCGGCTTTTCTGGCCAGTGCTGGCTACAGGTATCCAATGGTGGGTGCCCATGCCTCTGCACTGAGCTAGGTACTGACCCACCTGGAGTTTGCATGGGACCAGACCTGGCCAGGGCCTGCAAATCTAAGCTGTTTAGGAACCTAGCAATGTTGTCTGGAATGCACATGGGAGTGGAACTTGGTCCAAACAGCTTCCGCGGGTCCGCCCACAACCTGGAGCTGCCAGATGACTGTCTGGTTTTTCTGGCCAGTGCTGGCTATGGGAATCTGATGGTGGGCGCCTGTGCCTCAGCCCTGAGCTGGGTACCAGCCCACAAGGGTCCCCAGCATTTGCATGGGAGTGTAACTGGCCAGGGCCTGTGGATCTAAGCTGTTTAAAAACCTACACGATGTCTGGAACGCACACAGGAGTGGAACTCGGTCCAAGCAACTTCCATGGGGCCCGCTCACAACCTGGCACTTCCGGCAGAAGTGGGTAGCAGTCTTGGCCCCGGGCATATCTTGCCCAACTCCAAAATGGTGCCTGGCCAATCACTCTCTCCCGTGGGGGGATCGAGTCCCCTGCACTCACCACCAGCTAAAACAGATCTCCTCATCTGCCACTTTCCTTCACCCCCATGCCTCTCTGCAGGGATCTCTGGGATCGACCACGACCGCAGACTGCGTGTCTCCAGGCTCAACAGCTCTTCTTGCAGGGTGAGTCTGGCTCCAGGCTAAGGCATTGCCCACCACTACCTTCCGTTGTTTAAGTTTTTCTTTTTACTCTCTTGTGGGCTTCATTTCACATTTTAGATTCTTCCTGGGTCCAGAGGACCCACTTCCTTCCTTCTTGTCCTCTCCATGATGTTGTATTCCAGCATTTGAACTGTTTCTCTCAGAGAGACTGTTTACTCTGCTGCTTACTGTTCTGCAATCTTTGATGTTCTCCCACATTCTTAAATATCATGAAACTCATGTCCACCCAGACTTTCTCAATTCCACTAATCCTCCTAGACAACCAACCTACTGGTGACCTCTATAGTTACTTCCACAGTACATGAAATTGATATGCCTTTAAAATAGGAAAGGGAGTAAGATGACTTTGAAAAAACCCTGAGTAAATTACTAAGATTAAAAAAACAAAACCAAATAACAAACCAGGCAAATTTCCAGGCAGTACATCATTTCTACTTCCTTCAAGCTCACAAGTGCCCAACTACTTATGATTCAAGCAAAGACAAATAAATAAACAAAAACAAAAACAAAAAGAAAAACAAAGACAACAATAGAATTTAATGTTTAAGAACATGAGATTTAGATTGGGTATAGTGGTGCATACCTGTAATCCCAGCACTCAGGAGCCTGAGGCAGGAGACTCGCTATGTGTTTGAGGGCAGCCTGGGCCACAAAATGAGTTCAATGCCAGCCTGAATTGCATGTTGAAACCCTCAGACAAAAAACAAACAAACAACAACAAAAGAAATCCCCACAAGAATTATAGTGAAAGCAGAGATGGTCAGAATCCTGCCTTCATTACTTACTATACTTGTTCTTTAACCTTAGTTACGTTCTCAAAACCTTAGTTTTTTCAACGAAAGAGGGACAGTATCTTTCTCTTAAGAGTTATATAGGAATTGAAAGTAAACTTCAAAATCAAGTTCTGAGAATGTATAAAGTAAGTACACTGCTTGGCACATGGTAAAGTAAATAAAAATAGCTACAAACTGATAAGTAAACAAGTAAATAGATATATGTAAATCATATAACCCTAAGAATTAATAAGATGATAATTTACACTAAGCTGAAAGTAAAGTCATTCACAAAATGTTTCAAAGTGTTCTGCAAAGTTTTGTTTTATGTAAGCAGGAGAAAAAAAATAACCAACCACAATAATAAAAAAGAAAATGAATGCATAGAATAATGTGACAACTTACTCCATGATCTAGTAATCTACAAAAAAGTTAAAAATCCTTAGTTTCAACTCATAGTCTCTTGATAATCTAACCTCAAACTATTTTTTTGGCCTCAACTCACACTTATCCTTCCATGTAGTCGACACTTTCAGTGTAATATACACTTTTACAGTTCAAACTCGGGGTCAAAAATATTACTTCACTCCACTTACCATTCTCACCTTGTTCCCTTTCTTACCTATTGGAATCCCATTAATCATTCTGTCCTATGGTGCCTTCCTCAAGACCTAGCAGAGACCATCACAACCACCTCTAGGTTCCCAATGTCTACTGCTTAAACTGAAATTTAGAGAGCCCTTACTTAATTTGGTTTTTCCCCAGACTTCTTCCTCACTAGATTTTTAAGAGCATTATCATTTAATTGAACATAACCTGACAGTGGTCACCTAGATGCACTTCCTTACATATAGAAATAACCCTTTGCATGGTAAGAGTGTTCGCCATCTTTCTGTATCATTCCAATTTTAGTACACGTGCTGCTGAAGGGAGTGCCTTTCTGTGTTTTAACCACAGCTACACTGGTATTGCCATTATAGCATAAAAAGCAGTATAATGCTAATAACACAGATGTGCCATAGCTTTTTAACTTGTATTTTCTGAATACTTAAAAACATCCATTTTAACAATACTAATAATTCACGAAAGAACATTTGATGACTTACATATCCAGTGACATATCAGCCCATTACAAATTTCATTAAGTAAACAGATTATCCCTTCTCTTTTTGGTAGTCATTAAAAGAAAGAACTTTAGATTTAATTTTTTGGCTTATGTAAAAATGCTGGTCCCAAAACAAGATTTGATCAAATAATAAACCTTATTTTACAAGTCACATATGAAAATCATTCTCATTTCATATTACATACACACTTTATTAAGTTTTATAAATGTCAATTCTTATTTCCTATACATGTAAATATGGTTGGGAAGTTAATTTGCAATGAAGACTATGATCCAAATACTGCCTACAATTCAGATAATAACTGGGTAGATGTGATTCCAAATAAGTGTGCAAACAGCTTCCGATTATAGCAATGCAAATTAGAAAGTCACAGGCCTAGCTCATTTGGGTTCTAATTCTAGTTCTAGTACTAACCAACAGTGCTATGAAAGGCCCATCATTTCACATTTCTACACCTTAGCTGGGTATCACACAGATAAAATTTGAAATTTTATGACTGATCAAACTCTCCATCCTAACTTGGTAATACTGATGCAATTCCCATGAAACTTCATTCTGCTATGAAAGAAAGATCAAAACCTCTGTACTCTTAAGCTATCTTCTTCAGTATTTGATTCCATCTACTCCAGCTCTCTCCATTTTCATGTCATCCTGGATACTGGTAAACCTCTAGATTACTTACAATACCTGATACAGTGTAAATGTATATAAACAGTTGTCACAGTATTGTTTAGGAATGAAGAACAATGAAAGTCTATGAATGTTCAATACAGATACACTTTTTCTAACATGAATTTGGCTGGTCCTTACCTTTGCTTGAACAATGTTCATCTATGATTTCAATGGGCACAATTGTTCCTCTGGTTAACCATATATTCCTCTGACTCAGTCACATATTTAAAGTTAATTCAAAGATACATTCCTGTTAGTTCTCAGAACTGTATACCTTTTAACACTGCAACTGTGTAGTAATTTCTTAGTATGCTGGGGGATTCCTCAAAAACCTCTTGTGGATATTAAAATCTGTGGAGGTTCTAATTCCTTATATAATATGGTGTCCTATTTATATACAACTTCTATATCCTCCCTACTTCAAATTATCTCCAGATTACTTATGATTCCTGATTCAGTGTAAATGCTATAAAAATACTTGTCCCACTCTTATTTAGGGATTAAGAACAAAAAAGTTGGCCATTCATGGACTGTGGGCAAAGAGAACAAGAAGTCACCACAAAGCAAGCCCTCCCTGCAAATTGGCACCATGTGAGGCAGCAGCGGGGAAAGGCAGATGCCAGCCCTTTCTGGCTCATGGGTTGGTAAACAAGAAGAGTCAACCCCTCTACTTCCTACCCCCCCAACCGTAAGTGACCAGCTGATACAGAGAAACACAGGCTGCGATGATAGCTATTGAGGTAAAATACAATTTAATGCTTTAATGTGGTAGTGTTTCACTGACTGTGCCGGTCTAAAGCCAGTAGTCTGATCATCTATTCAGAGGATAACAATACCCAATGTAGCATCTATGGGGGATCTCCTTCTGAAGGGGGTAGCCATTGTTAATTCCCCATCATTTTGTTTTGAGGTCCTGTATCATTTTCATTGTTTTGTTGGGTTGGTTTTTATTCTGTTTTGTTTTGTTTGATTTTATTATATCTGATGGCATGGGCAGCTATTTTGAAGATAACAAGATATATTAAGGTAGCCATTTTAGATTTACTTTTATCTTGTTTTGAAGTCCTTTATTGCATTCATTTTTTGTTTTTATTGGTTCTATTCTGTTCTGTTTTGTTTGATTTTTACTAAGTCTGAAGGTATCTGAAGCTAGTTTGAAGACAACAAGAGGTATTATGGTAACCATTGTTGATTTCCTATTATTTTGAAGTCCTGTGTCACACTGATTTGTTTTGATTGGCTTTATTCTGTTTTATTTTGCTTGGTTTTATTCTCTTTAAAATAAAAATTTAAAAATTAAAAAAAAACAAAGCAAAAAAGTCTATACATGTTCAGTACATATACAGTTTTTCTCCCCTAAACATCTCTGATTCGCTGTTGGTTGAATTCACTAATGCAGAACCTATAGATACGAAGAGATGACTGTGTATTACTGAAATTTGTTCTTTACTAATATATTTGTTATACTCATTAGGCAGATCACAATTACAACTCCTAGCAATCTTATAGCTAATGCTTATGCAATGAAAGAAAATTATAAACGTTATAATTATTAATTGGCTTTAAGTGTCTGAAATACTTCCTAGTATTATAAATATAGAAGACATTGTCAAAGCTATAGTTCTCTCTCACATTAAATTACTACATCATTTGAAAAGCTAAATTCTAAAAATTTATTAACAATAATGTAATAAAAAGTATATATTCTACAATATGACATCCCATTTAAAAAGATTCCTCTTCATCTTCATCCCAAAATTGATAAAATCTATTAAATCAAACTTCTCTCAGTCATACATCTTTTGTTTTTAAAGATGGATTATCACAATGAACTACAGAAAAGATATTTTAAAGCTTCAGACAGTCATTTATGGGATTCTTGAATTTGATCATTCAGAGACTTCAATATTTGCTCTGATTTTCCATGCTTTCTTAAAGGATAACTTCTAAGGATGTTATCAGGATACTCATTTCCCTTTAAAAGTGTAACAGAAATAATTAATATACATATAAGGCACTTTAGACAACAATCACTTCTGTTTGAATTTCAAATTCTAACCCTTGAGTGTTAAAACTGTGTAATTATTTTCCAGAAGAAACCAAAGTTAATAGTTTGGTGTACAGTCATCTAAAAAACACTGTCATTTTTCTTTGTTTGAGGTAGCAGGGACTGAATCCAAGGCCTTGTGCATGATAGGTAAGCACTCTACCACTAAGCTACATCCTCAGTCCTTCTAATTTTATTTTGAAATGATCTCACTAAATTACCCAGACTGGCCTGGAACTGAAGATACTCCTGCCTCAGTCTCCCAAGTAGCTGGGATTACAGGTTAAAAACTACTGTCTTTACATGATTTCACTGGCAAGTTTCATATTACCTGAAACTTTAATCATAAAATGTTAGTACTAACATTATTTCTTTAAAAAAATCAGGATAACACATTTACTACCATCACACATTTCTTTCCCAAAAGGCTGTGAAGCAGCATATAAAAATAACACATGTCAAAATTACTAAGATAACTTAGAGAAAAATGATAGAGGAAGAAGAGGATCTATATATTCACTGCAATTATAAACACTATTTTTCATGGTATTTCCCAAAAAGGAAGATAAAGAAGAGCAAAATAATAATTAAGTTTCAGATCTGTAAGTGTGATACTGCAAAGGGTTAAGATGATGCAGTCAAGAATTAAGTTGTTGCCGGGCATGGTGGCACACACCTGTAATCTTAGCACTGAAGAGGCTGAGGCAGGAGGACTGCCAGGAGTTCAAGTCCAGCCTAAGCTACCCAGTGAGTCCAGGCCAGCCTGAACTATCTAACAAGACCCTATCTTCAAAACAAAACAAAACAAAACCAAAAAAACAATAATTAAGTTGTTAAGTTCTTAAAGACCACAAACAGAATTTAAAACTAGAAAAATAGAGGAAACCTGTAATGTTTAAATTATATTCTTTAAACACATCAAAAGTTATCAGCAGGGTCAATAAAGATGAAAGAAATACTAGTAATGAGTGCAATTAGCAGTCTATCGACCCCATTATTTTAAAAATAATTCTGCAAGTATCTTCATATTCTATCTTCACACACACACTGCACTAGAAAAAAAAAGTAGAAACAGTGTTAAGTTTGTTTCATTCTTATTAAAGAGGATCTAAAATAGATAACCTACTTTAAGGACAACTAGGTCATCTAATGCATATCTATCTGTATCTGAAACAGCAACTACCAAGCAGAGATTCACAAACTCATCAATGTGTTTTGTAACTATTCACTTGGTCTGGAAACAAAGGAAGTGGAAGTAATTAATGGAATCATCCAACTAGCAGAGTGATTCTGGAAGAGTCAACTGACACACTGATAGGATACTTAAGCTGAATTCTTCTTGCCTTGGCAAACTATTTACATATCTAATATGTACCCAAAGCACATGCACAAAAGTCAGAAGGTAACCATAGGCAAATTTAGCGCTGTCAATGAAAGCTGAAACTTCTTGGATCTGATAAGACATTTATATTCTCAGTTACCCTTAGTAATTCTACTGTAAATCTATAAACCAAACGCCATTAACTGTATTATTCTTAAGATATTATTCTCTATTCCAGCATTGTTAAAGAAGGAAAACAGAAGAAAGCAAATTAGGCTATAGCCTCATTTAGTAGTAGATTTGATAAACTAATTTTTGTATGCCCTTCTTAAATTTCATAATACAATCTTCTACATATGCCCCTCTCCTTTTCCCCAGCAAGATTACTACTACTCTCACATAAGGCAGTGCAATTTAATCAAATGTGCACAGTCACTTTTCTAATAGTATTCTTGATATCAGCAATTTGTGGAACTTAAGCTAAAGCAGTACAATGGACTAAAACAGCATAAAATGTACTTAAACATTTAGTTATGTTTCCAGAGACTATTCTCAAGAGAGATCTTGCTTGCTTGTCCCAGAGCAGTTTCGCCGTTTCTCTGTGTGTTTCTATAAGAAAAGCTAGTTGTTGTCAAATAAAGTAAAATATCTGATATGCTGAAGTTCACTACGCGGTTATTCAAGCATATAATGAACACTTACATATATCAGCTCTTTTTTTTTTTTTTTTTGGTACTGGGAATCAAACTCAGGACCTTGCGCTTGCCAGGCAGTCGCTTATCCCCCTGAGCTATATCCCCAGCCCTATCAACTCTTACCTAGTGAAAAAATGTAAAAAATGCATTTTCCACTTCTTCTAGCTAATCTCTAATTTTTTTAATTAAATAAAAATTATGTTAAAACAGAAACAATGTAATTGTTTCTTTCAGATATTAGAATGCACCAAACGTTCCAAAATAGTTTGTTAAACACTTCCTTTAGACATAAGCTTTACAAGAAAAAGGTGTTTTTTAAACCCTAGACAGAGATCAGAGTTAAATTTCAAAACACATTTTCTTCTGTTTAACAGTACAATTCGCATTCAATAGTAAGCACTTTCAAGCTTAGAAACACTGTGGGTGTATAGACTCACCATCTGTATGGGTTTCTTGTGGAGATCTCGTTCAGTTACCAATTTCTCCTGGTCAGTGACATAAAGACCTTTGTGTGCTAAAGCCTGGATGACAGCATCATGGCCCAAAAGGGGTTTGGCAGCATCACTTTTGAGAATGAGGCTCCCAGCTCGACAGTACAGTTCTGCCGACAGAAGCAAATTAACGACGGGAGGTTTGATGTGTTCCTGGTCATACTGGTCAGTGTAAAATGGTTCTCGAAGTTCCTCTGGCACATTTTCTATAAAGGGAATAAATAATTCCATTATGAGATTTTTATAAAAGAAACACAATTAATTAGTAATTATTATTCATATCACAGAACTTAAGATTCATCCTAAAAATAACAATATCCCTTTAACTGCAAAGACCTTTGGATCTTGCCATATAACCTAGAATGAAAGAAGAAAGAGGCAAGTTTTTTCTAAAGACACTGCCATATTCTAAAAAGGGACTACAGAGCAAACCAAGTAGCAAAGTTCTGAGTCTAGAGGCTCCTGGGGAGTATTTCTACAAGCAGTGTCAAAAATATAGAAAGAACTATAAAAATCCTAAAAACCAATTTCAGTGAATAACCACACATGCAAACAACTGACCAATACATGCACTAACAGATATTTCAGGATACTGTTAGGTCTCACCACCTGAGAGGATAAAATCCTTTGCCCAAAGTTTTTTACAGGTAGCAAGTCACAGAACAGATTGCCTAACTTATTTTGTTCCTTTGTCTCAAGGCCCCTTGTCTCTCTCCTTGCTTAGCCTACTAAAGTTATTGACAGGGAGTTAGGAAAGAGCCACTGTCTAAAGTCTGACATATAATACTGAGGGATGCAAAAATCAGAGATAGAAGGCAGACTATTTCATAAGGATAAGGAAATGAATATTGAAGGCAGTAATGAAAAAGGAAGTGAAGGACATATGAGACTGCTAATGACACACAAAAAGTAGCCAGGAGTAAAACAGAGAGAAAGGTCAATGTGGAAAGCAAGGATGATCAAGTCTGGGTTAATAAGGAAGCAGTGATAACATTAATTAAACAAAGGGAAATCAGTGGCAGCATCATTCTACAAGTGAGGTCAAAAGTTCTGTTTAGACATGGAGTTTACACGATAGCAAAAATACCCAAGAGGAAATATCCAATAAGTAGCAGGAGTTATAGGACTTGGGAAAAAAGATCAGAGTGAATATATCGATTTGGGTTGTTGGAGACATCTAAAAATATCAACCTTGTTTAACAATTAAAAACAGCTTCCTTCCTTCATAGCTGCATTACTCAGTAGTGAGACAGCCTTAAACTTAGTATAGTGCAAACTGCAGAATATTGTGATAATATTCATTTTAGTATGCAGAAGTTATGTGGTGGAAAAACCACAAAAGAAATTATTTTAAGATAATTACAAAAATCTATAAAAATTTTTATTTCATTTATCAATAAAATGACAAATACAGGTTAGTATCTAAACACTAGTTGAGCAATGAAAAGTGAATGTATGTAGTGCTACAAATTTGTCTATCATACCGAGATATCCACCTAATACTACTTTTTTTTTTTTTGCAGCACCAGGTATCGAGCTCACAACCTGGCGCTTGCCAGGCAGGCGCTTAGACCGCTGAGCTAAATCCCTGGCCCTTGTCTTTTTGAGACAGGGCCTCACTATGCTGTTCAGGCTGGCCTTGAGTTCACTTTGTAGCCCAGGCTGGTGTCAAACTCACAACAATCCTCCTGTCTCAGCCTCCCGAGTGCTGGGATTACAGGTGTGAGCCACTACGCCCGGCTCCTAATACTACTTTTACATACATTTCACACAGGATCTTTATAATATCTTTGTGAAATGAGCAAATCAGATGATTCACAGATAAATAACAGGGATTTATTAAGAATTTTCTATATGTTAGGCACTGTCCTAAATGTGAATTCTGTCATTTAATTCTAACAACCCTTTCATCATCACTGGACAACTCAAGAAAAGTTGTCTGGTGCAAGGCACATAGCTAGTAAAAGTAGAGTTCTACTTCTAGACTATCTAGCTAAACAAAAATAATTGTGTGCCAAGATAACAAGGTGGGGGTGAATAAAAGATGTAGAGCTCAGGGGCTGTTTTCATTTTATTAAGACATACCATAAATATACAATGTTAAATATGAAGTTTTAAAAAGACCTCAATGCAAAGAAAACAGAAAAGATACACAGCAAATCAAAGAATGTTTCAAGAATATGATAAAAATAGATTTTTCACCCCTCCCAAGAATGCAAAGCTCTATGTTAATTATTACACTACAAGTCACTTTAAAAACAAGTCTAAAGAGAAGACCTTCAAAATGCCTTGTTGTTTTACCAATGGTACACTACTATTCTTGAAAACAATTTGAAATTGTGTCACATTTTTTACAAAAAAATGAACTGAAACAGTATACCAAAAACTAACAGGTAAAAGGAATGGTAAGGTTCATTCTCTTTCTAACCTGTACAAAAGGTAAGAAATTAAGAATTACGGAGTGGCTGAGTGAAATGTCACTGCTAGAAGTGCAAAGGATAAGAGACAAGTTTTTCTGGTATACCAGGACTTAAGAATAACCTACTTTAATCATGTTATAAATGCTGACTAGTTTTAAGTTTTGAAATTAACACTCACCTGAAACACCTGACATACAGACAGAGGGAGTAGAGAGTATTGCTCAATGCAAATTTCTCTAAAGCTAGCTTAGCTACCAGTTGCATCCATCACCTAGTAATGGTACAGGTTTCTTTAAGACACACATTGGTAGAAGGTAGTAGGGAAATGCACTTCAGAAATACCCCACTAAATCATGAGAACATTGTCTTATTTTTCAAATCTAAAAATTATTTCTAAAATACAGAACTTGTAAACTTCAAAAAACTGCAACTGAAAGTAAATCACAAATTGTCAACTTGAAATTAACTGAAAGTCATAAAAAGGGTCAATAACATGAAAAGAAATGCAGTGCCAGCAATCAAAGATAGAAATTTTTTGCCTATCAAAATAGCAAAAAAAAAAAAAACCATTTGAACATACTGTTCACAAGGATGTACTAAAGTGAATAATACCCTCCTACATGACCAAAGTGCAAGGACCATGTCTATCTTACTATGATACAGATCCTTGCACCTAAACCAGTGCCTGGTATATGGTAAATACTCAATAGATTTCCATAAATGAATAAGGATGTTATATAATTCATGGAATAAAACATAAGTCTATGAGACCACCCTGCTATAAATAAAATAATTAAATAAATAAATAAGAAAAAGCAAGCAAGCAAGCTCTTCCTTCTAGTAGAACACCAACCAATGAATGGGGTGGGGGTGAGGGGTTGGCAGCAATCATCAATTGAGGCAAGAATTGTTACCGCATACTAAAATAGCGCTAAAAGTTCGAAGAACAGGGTACTCTGAGCTATATCCCCATGAATTAGTTACTAATTAAAAATGGAAAAAGAGCCATTTTACAGTGGGAAAAAGCAGCCAATACTACTTTAACCAAGTGATCAAAATAATCAGTACTGGAACAAACACACGCCTTTTGATATGATTTACTGAGATCATTCTGGGGTAGTCTTGTATAATTGAATCCAATCATCAAGCAATGTTAGACTCATCCAAGGTAAGAAACTCTACAAAATAACTAGCTCCCCCCCACCCAAAATAAAAGTGGTGCTGTGCACAGAGGGGCAACAGACACATCTGCTGGTGAGACAGGTGATGGCCCTGGTGGTGGTGGAAGTAGGAGTCATGAAAAAGAGAAGTCAGTCAACCAGCAGGAGTAGGAAGGAGCAAAAGGAAGAGAAGGAAGAAAAGTGACAAAGAAAGAAGGAAGTCAAAGATGAGCTGTGAGCTGGCACTAGAAGGCAGAAGCAGCAAGGGTTTGTGTTACTGTTTGTACACAGATGGCCCCCTAAGCCTCATGTAGTCATGGAAGCAGCTAAATCTAATGTTTATGATTGACTCCTTGTCTAGTGCTGGGATTGGCGGTGTGAGCGCTGCACCCGCCCAGGGGTGGAGCCGCCATACAATGCAAGGTCGGAACCGGGGCGTGATTTTCTTTTTTGGCGTGGTTTGCTGTTGCAGCTTGCAGCCGCCATGAATAGCTGCCCCTCAGTCATGCCACCCTGCCTTGGAACCAGCTGAGTATGGACTGAAAGCCCCAAAACTATAAGAA
>RJWT010042833.1:0-12077 GCA_004365215.1 Cuniculus paca | reverse complement strand
GCCTGGCAAGCGTAAGGTCATGAGTTCGATCCCCGGTGCTGCAAAAAAAAAAAAAAAAATTCTGAGATGGGGTCTCAGTAAGTTTCCCAGGCTGGCCTTGAAACTGTGATCCTCCTGCCTCAACTTACACAGTAGCTGGGATTACAGGTGTGTACCACCACACCCAGCCAGAGTTTAGATTTTTGTATCATTAAATTCACAAAGTTAGAGCTATTTTTAAAATATAGAACAATTGTGACTAAGTCTTATTAGTAATTCCAATTTTTTAAACTTTCAAATAACTTGCAAAACTTCATTCATAGAAATATTCACTTGTTGCCAGGCATGGTGGGGCACACCTGTAATCCCAGCACTCAGGAGGCTGAGGCAGGAAGGTCATCATCATGAATTTGATGCTAGCCTGGATTACATTGTGAGTTCAAGGCCAGCCTAAACCACATAGAGAGACCCTGTCTCAAAAAAAAAAAAAAAAAAAGGGAAAAGAAACAAAGATTTACTTCTTACATTTCATCTTGCTAATAATCTTTTTATTTAAAATTTCAGATTTCCTAATAATTCCCATGACAACCTAGGGTATACTTATTTTGACAAAGGAAGAGGGAGAAAGACAAATGCTGGCTTTTCTTTTTCCTTTAAGGTAAACTTTTCATTGAAGTACAGCATTAATATAGAAAATAAGCCAGGCGTGGTGATGCATTCTTGTAATCCTATCACTTGGGAGGCTAAGGCAAGAGGATCATTCTAAATTCGAGACCAGCCTGGGCTACAAAGTGAGCCCAAGGCCAGCCTGAACTGCATAATGCGACCCTGTCTCAAAGAGAAAAAAAAGAAAGTCATATATTTATAATTCAACTAATTTTCAAAAAGTAATCATGTTTGTGACTATCACCCAGATCAAGAAGCTACATCCTAGAAGTCTGCCGATCAAATGCGACCAGTACCTTAATTTTTATTGCCAGTAATTAGATTTGCTTGTTTTTGAACCCTATAATTTATAAATATAAATTTTACTTTAAAATTACATAGCATTTACTCTTTTGTATCTGATTTCTTTTGCTCTTTTTTTTTTTTTTTTTTGCGGCACCGGGGATTGAACTCACGACCTTGCGCTTGCCAGGTAGGCGCTTAGACCGCTGAGCTAGATCCCCAGCCCTGTTTTTGAGACAGGGTCTCACTATGCCGTTCAGGCTGGCCTTGGGCTCACTTTGTAGCCCAGGCTGGTCTCAAACTCACAACGATCCGCCTATCTCAGCCTCCCGAGTGCTGGGATTACAGGCGTGAGCCACCACGCCCGGCTTCTTTTGCTCTTTATGAGATTCATTCATTTTGAGTGTAGTAACTGTTTGCTCAATCTCATTGCTGTATAGTATTCCATTAATTGGATATTCTAGAATGTTTTACATATTCTATGTTGATGGTCATTTGAATTAATACTAGTTTTTGGCTTTTATAGATAAGGTAGCTATGGAGATTTTTATAGATGTCTTGATCCAGAGAAACCGCTGGATGATGAATACATGTTCAGACTTAGTAGACACTGCCAAATACTTCAAAATTCCATAAACTTACCTTCCACCAGCAGATGAGAGCTCTACATCTTCACCAGCCAGTGTTGTCAATCTTAAATATTTTATATATTCTGGTGAATTTGTGATATTTCGTTGTGTTTTAATTTCAATATTCATAATGACTAAGCAGGTTGAGCACTTTTTTGTATGCTTAGTGGCTATTTGGCTACTGCCTTGTGAAATGCTTGTTTTTTCTTGGCAATCTGCAGTTCTTATCTATATTCTGTCATACAAATACTATACATACAGTAGACTCTACTCTGTTTTGCTGTATCACTACAAATGGCAGGCATCTTTTGAAGAAGAGAAAGTCAATTTTATGTAGTCAATTTATATGTCTTTTCCTTGATTTATTTTATTTTATGTTATGTTATTTTATTTCTTTAAAGATAAGGTCTCACTATGTAGTCTACGCTAGCCTTGACTCAATATATAACCCAGGCTGGCCTTAAACTCACAATCTTCCTTCCTCAGCCTCTTGAGAGGTGGATTACATATGTGCACTATCACACCCGGCTGATTTTGACCTGTTTTATGTCCTAGTGGGAAAAACAAAAACAAGAACCAAAAAGCTTGCCTACCCAAATATCCAGCAGCTATTACCCTATTTTAAATGTCTTTCATGATTTTGTTATTATTTTTGTTACTTTATTTTGTCCACTGAACCCACTGCCTTGTGCATGCTAGGCAAGTGCTCTATCACTGAGCTATGCCACTAGTCCAATCCATAGGTCTTTTTGAATGCTGCTTAGTTTCCAAATGTATAAAGATTTTGCAGTTCATGTTTAATAATTGATGTCTAGCTTAGTGACACATTAGTCAGAAAATAATATTCATGGACTAGGGGTATAGCAAGTGCTTATTAGCTCATGTGAGACCCTGGATTCAATTCCCAGCACCAAAACCCAAGATTCTGTGATTTAAATCCTTGAAATTTGCAGAGTTCTGCTTTATGATTCATCATATAGTCTGTTTTAGTATGTTCAATGTATACTTGAATGTTTTTTTCTTATTGAGTATACCTTTTTATATATGTCAATAATTTACTTGTTTCTTGATCATGTGTTTAAAACTCTTGTACCTTTACTTATTATTTACTGATTATTACTATTATTATCTGTTTGAGAGAGAAGTGTCAGTATCTCACCACAAGGGTGGATTATCTATGTCTACTTTTAATGTTGTCAAATATGTTTAGTTTATTTTGGATCTATGCTATTAGGTGCATATATCTTAGATTAATATATATTCCTGGTAAAAATTATCCTTTTATTAATATGAAAAATCATATTCTCTCTGGCAGTACTAGGGATTGAATTCAGGACCTCATGCACATTAGGGAATGGCTATAAAGCTAAGTTCCATCCTTGACCCTTTTCATTTTATTTAAAACAAGGTCCCCTAAATCACCTAGGCTGGTTTTGACCTTGTAATCCTGCTGCCTTAGCCTCCTGAGTAGCTGGGCACCACCATTCAGAACCAAAAGATCTCTTTTTACTTCTAGTAATGTCTTTAGCTGAAAAGTACAGTTTGTCAGAGATCTGTGTAACTGCATTAGCCTTTTCTTATTCATTTTTTGAATACCATAGATTTCTCCACCTTTTTTTAGCCCTTTATTCAAACTTTCTATGTCCTTATATTTAAGGTGATATCTCTTATAAGCAGTACATAGTTGGTTTTTTCATATCCAGTCTAATAACTTCTATTTTTTTTTTGTTAATCAACCTATGTACATTTAAATGTAACTACCCAGACATTTGGATTTATAATATTATCTTGCTAAATTGTCCAGGCAGGACTTGGACTTGTGATCCCCTTGCCTCAGTCTCCCAAGTGCTGGTATGAAAGGTGTGTATCACTGTACCTGGCTCTCTTAAATTGTTATATTTTTAGTTCCAGAATTACTATTTCTTATAGAACCCAGTTCCCTGATTAAATTCTTCTTCATTTTCTTTCTTTTCCTTCTTTCTTTCTCTTTCCTTTCTTCTCTTCTCTTCCCTTTTCTTTCTTTCTTTCTTTCTTTCTTTCTTTCTTTCTTTCTTTCTTTCTTTCTTTCTTTCTTTCTTTCTTTCTTTCTCTTTTTGGTAGTACTGGGGATTGAACCCAGAAAATGATGCTAGGCAAGCACTCTACCACTGAGCTACAACCCTACATCCCCAGTCCTTTAAAAATTTTTATTTTGAAACAGGGGCTTGCTAAATTGCCCAGGCAGGACTCAGGATTATACTACATCAGAAAGGATTTTCTCTATCTTCTGGCAACAGCTCAGTCTACTTTGGAATTACGCTGACTCAATACTGCACTACAGTTCTGTAAGTGTGATCTATCTCTGGTTTGCCTCATTTCAAGGGTATACTTCTTGAAAAAGCCCAATGAAGAGTCCAGCGTTTCTTAGGCCCAGTCTCCTTGACAGATCCTAAATTTCAATTTTTATTCCCATTCCAGCAATATAAAACTACCAAAATTCTGGTATTTTTCAACAGCTTTTTCTTTGATTTCTCAGCCTCTTTTGTACACAGCTAATACTAAGCAAGTGCCTTATGGGGAGAACTTCTGAGTGTCAGACTTACTTTTCTTTCCCTTAAATTAATTATTTCAAATCCAGTTGAACGTCATGGTGCACACCTGTAATCCCAGCAACTGGGAGATCACTATGAGTTCGAGGCCAGCCTGGGTTACATCGCAAGACCTTGTCGCAAAAACAAATTTTTTTAAATCCGTAAATAAAAATTATATATTTACCATGTACAACATTATGTTTTAAAATATGTGGATACTGAGTTATACCCTAAATCAAGCTAAATAACATGACTGAATACATGTTTTGTGGTGAGAATACTTAAAATGTATCCTAAGTGGTTTTCAAGATAGACTGCATTGTCATTAACTATATAGGCTTACCTATTTTGATATGATTACCTATTTTTGTTTACAAGAACTTGTAACTTACTTTGGAATTCTACTACAATCTCAAGGACAACTACAAGTATATCTCTATGATGAAAATTGCCTCTGTAGCATTTGATTTCAGGTGGAAAGTGGAGTACATACCGTATTCTAGTATCTAGTAATTCCTTAATCATTGCCACAACTTCATCATCTTCTTCAGAAGCTAGAAACAATTATAAATAACAAAATCAATGGCAAAAATTCAGTATTCATAGACAAGGATGGTTTTAATTTCATGGCTCATTAAAAACATACAGGATAAAGCCAGGCATGGTGGAGCATGCCTGTAATCCCAGCACTCTGGGAGGCTGAGGCAGGAGAATTGTTGCAAGTTCGAGACCAGCTTGGGCTACAAAGTGAGCTCAAAGCCAGCCTAAACTGCATAGCGAGACCCTATCTCAAAAAGACAAAAAAAAAAAAAAAAAATATATATATATATATAGAGAGAGAGAGAGAGAGAGAGAGAGAGAATGTACAGCTTGATTATGTAACAGGGTTGCTTTGGGGGAAACAGAATGATTCATTTAATTACCTACAGAAAAACTAAGGAATACCGATCAACTCAACACTTGGTAATAAAGGTGAATAAACTGAAATACCTCAATTGAATAACCCTGTCAAGACTTGAAATTTTTGGCTATAAAATTTGTAAATTTTTGTCATTCTCAAGAACTAAAAAGTAGCAGAGAAAACAGATTATCTGAGTTTTGATGAAAATTTTGAGGCAAAGATGTATGCTACTTTACAAGTTATATCTTCAGTTTCTGAATTTAGTGATTAAAAAAAATAACCATACTAAAAACAGATGCAAGCCTTCTGGAAATTTCTGAAATATTCTATAAATATGAATAAAATGATGGTCTTTCATTTTGCTTCATTTCAGTTTTTGTTTTACTTTTATAAAATTATACACTAATATTTACCAATACCTTTTTTTTAAACAATGGTTGTTATATTTCCTATTGTTATCTTCCAAATTGTTGCTCAAACCAATACCTTTCTATGAGCATTTTATCTTTTTCAAAAATTTATTTACCTGGGAAAAATCCTAAAACACAGATAAACCATATTACACTGTAACAAACATGAGATCATTGGCAACTCATAAGTAACTATTAATATTAAATTATATTAGCTTTGGGACTGTTTTAGTAAAAGAAATAAACATAATAAAGTTAAAGTTTCCTGCATTAGCAAGTTCTATTCCCTACTGTTTCTTTTGCAGACAACCACTATCACGAGTTTAGTGGAGATCCTTCTGGGACATGTTTACAGTTACATAAGTGAGTTTACACAGATGAGATCATACTATATATATTATTCTATGTTTTACTTTTAATATATCTTGAAGGTCTTTCCATATCAGCATTTAAAAATATGCCTCTTTTTTTTTTTTTTGGTGACCTTGTGCTTGTCAGACAGGCGCTTATGCCGCTGAGCTACATCCCTGGCCCAATATGCCTCTTTTTGACAGGTTTGTCTTTGTCAGTGTCTTGACTATTTTAAGTATTTACAGTTTGCAGCTATTTTTAACAAAGCACAGTATACTTCTTATAGAGATATTGGCACATTTTTACAAATACATCGATGAGATAAATTCCAAGTGGTAGCCTATAGGTTTTTATTTTTTGAGGTGTTGCAGATCAAACCCAGGCCCTTGTACTGGCTGCACCACTGAGCTAAGTCCTTAGCCTGACGTCTGTGTATTTTTTATACAAATTTAGTCAAATTGCTCTATAAAGGTATCATTTTTCTGTATATATCCTTTAAGAAAACATGTAGGGGCTGAGAATGTAGCTCAATGATAAAGCACATGTATGACTAAGGCCCTAAGTTAGACTTCTAGTACATAAAACAAAAACATGGTTTATCTTTTTTTTTTTTTTTGATACTGGGGATCATTGAACTCATGACCTCGTGCTTACCAGGCAGGCACTTGTGCCACTGAGCTAAATTTCTTTTTTCATTTTGCTTATGATGTCTTTTTATTATCTTTTCTCAAGTGCTGCTGGGAAATGAACCCAGTGCCTCACACATGTTAAACATGGTCTCTACCGCTGAGATACATCCCCAGGTCCCAGCAATAGTTAGAAAGAATTTATGTATTATAATAAATTTAACGAAGGATCAATACCAGAATTTTTTTAAAAACTTTTTTTTTTTTTTTTTTTGTGGCACTGGGGATTGAACTCGTAACCTTGCGCTTACCAGGCAAGGCGCTTACACCACTGAGGTAAATCCCCAACCCTTTAAAAAACATTCTTAAGTAAATTTTACAGATATATCACCCAATCTTTAAAAAATTAGCAAAAAATATGAAGAGGAAATTTAGGGACAAGGAAACTTAATGATCAGAAAATATGTGTAAATCTTCAGTCTTGGTATTAAGGAAATCCAATTAAAACAAGACACCATTTATTCCTAATATATTTATTTAAAAAAATGTAAAGGAAGTTGGGCATGGTGGCACATGCCCATAATCCCAGCACTCTGGCAGACTGAGGCAGGATGATTCCAAGTTCAAGCCCAGCCTGGGCAACATAGCGATGTAGACTGTCTCAAAATAAAAAAATAAAAAAGGGTAGGGGTAGCTTGGCATGAAGTCCCAGGGTTCAATCTACAATATCCAAAAATAAATAAATGAAATAAAATAAAAAAGGAAGTTTTGTCCTCTCTGGAATTGGATTCAGAGCTAAAAATATAATATGATATGATAAAAATCTGTATTCCTACCACTTCTGAAATCAAGGCAAATGGGAAGTAGAAAAGTCTAAAGAAAAAAAAGAAATACTAATTGCATAACACAGTATGTTACCTGGTTCTCCTGAAGGTGTTTCCTCAGTAACCAGGGGTAATCCAGATGCAAAAAAGTCCATAATTGCTGCATAAATATCTGGTTTCAGTAAATTCCAGTCTAATTCTTCATTTTCCTGAAAACAGATAAAGGAAAATACTGCATTTCCAGTGAAGAGCAAAGACAAATAGAGAAGGCTATCTTGTATCTCTAAATAATCTTTTCCTATCATATATTATGCAACAGTTCGCACTTTTAGAGAGTATGTATCACTTTCAGCTCTTTCAGATGGTCTCACTTAAGTGCCTTTTTCACTTAAATGTCTTTCAGAAGATACAATCTTAGAACATTCTGCCATTCATTCACTCATCAACCTTTTATTAGATGTATGTATCATGACCTAGTTTGAGAATAACAAAGGATATTCTTTCATGATACAAAAGTTAAAATACTGAATGGATTCTGTCTTTAAAAAGGATGATAAATAGATTTGCATTCTCTTACAGAAAACAGAATACAACTACTCCATAAGATATATAGGACATACCATAACTATTAAAAATCCAATTTACATGTATTTCTTAAACAGTATTTTAAAAAGTCAACCCATGCAATTATAGAACATGGCTACCCTGCTATAGTACTTCTGGACTGTCAAGAACACCAGCATCCTTAAGAAAGATTTCATACCTATTTGTCTTGTATACCTGGCCAACTAGTTGTTTCCATAAATGAAGATAGGATTAGTAAATCCTAAATAGTACTAATGACTATAAAAGGAAAGCAGCATGTGTTGTTCTAGTTTTGTAAAGGAAAGCTCTTTAGGAAGAAAGGCTACTAAATGTAATCTAAACTCAGAAGATGCTGTTAGCTAGAATCCACACTTAAATATGTACTATTAAAAACTAAGACAACACGGATAAAAGAAGCTATTTTTGTCATAGATTGACAATCACAGACAATAAACAGAAGGTAAGATGAAGGGATACTGCTATGGATACAAGAGTAACACTAATGAGATGTCTAGATATTAGGAAAAGAAACCAGTTCTAAGTAATATTTTAATAAATTATGCGGAAGATGGGCCAGAACACTTCACAGATCTTTAGTAAACAGTAGGCTGTACTGAGTAAGAAAATGCACATTGGTAACAAAAAGAAAAAGATATTCTGAAGTTGAAAACACAGCATATAAACTGCAAATACATGTATATGCAGAAAAAAAACATGAATGATGCATAAAGAAGCATATGTATTACAATTACGAATTAAAAAGGAAAACAGGCAATCATTGCAGATGTCAAGTAAATTTGTAGTCCATGATAAGAAAGGTTGTTTCAAGAAAATGAATCAAAGTCTAAGGATGCAGCTTAGTGGTAGAGCACTTGCCTAGTAACAGTGAGACCTTGGGTTCCAGTCTCAGCATCACACAAGCACATGCAAAAGGCAATAATAAACAAATGAAAGAAAGAAAACTAGCCAAGTGGATGGCAATACTATAATCCTAATACTCAGGAGACTGAGACAGGATGACTGCCTCAAGTTCAAGGTACGCCAGAACTACACAGTGAGTTCAAGGCCAGTCTGAATTACATACTGAGCCTTTGTCTCAACACCTTCCCCCAACCCTGACAAAGAAACCCCAAAACACAACAAAAAATAACAGAATAACAAAGACAGGCCAGACCTACACAGTGAGTTCAAGGTTACCCTGAATTACATTAAGTGAGGCTTTGTCTCAACCCCCAAAAAAACCAAACCAAAATACAGAATAACAGAATAACAAAGATAGGCCAGAAGTCTGTAAATTGGTGAAGACTAGGGATCGGTCAACTTAGATTTTCTGATCATAACCCTTCATTTGGGAAAACCATTTGTTATGGCTTAAGTGTCCCCCTAAAGCTTCATGCAGTCATGGAGGCAGCCGAGTCTAGCATTTGTGATTGGTTTGTTGTCTAGTGCTAGGACTGGTGGTGTGAGTGCTGCACCCGCCCAAGCACGATAAGACGGCATACAGTATAAGGGAGGGAAGGAGGTGTGTTTTTCCCCTTTTTGCCCTTTTCCCTCTTGTTCTTGTGGCCTCCATGAACAGCTGCCCCTCAGCCATGCCACCCTGCCTTGGAGCCAGCTGAGTATGGACTGAAACCTCCAAAAACTGTAAGATAAATAAATCTTTCCTTCCTTCATTTTGGGCATCATGTATTTTGTTTCAACAATGAGAGAAAAGTAACCAAGACACCACTTGATGCCTAAAAATATAGTTTAGAAAACTATGTTATTGGTTCTTTCTACAAAAATTTCTTTGTGAGCTGGGTATGGTAGTGCATACCTGTAATTCCAGCACTTGGGAGGCTGAGGTAGAAAGGTTGCCAAGTTCAAAACCAGCCTGGGCTACATAGTAAGTTCAAGGCCAGCCTGGGCTACAGAGCAAGACTCTGTCTCAAAAAAAAAAAAAAATTCTGGAGAGGGGCACTGAACTCAGCAAAAACTCATAGTACTTCAAATCTTATTTTTATTTTTATTTTTTGGGGGGGGGGTAACCAGGGATTGAACTCATGACCTCATGCTTGCCAGGCAGGCACTTGTGCCGCTGAGCTAAATCCCCAGCCCCCAAATCTTATTTTTAAAAAATCCTAAAAAATAAAATCCTATGCATACCTTTGTGACAGTGATGAAGTCTGGTCCAAAGAAGACACTTTTTACTCCTTCGATCCTAAATAACTGCCTATGAATACAGGAAAAAAAATAAAGAGATAATAAAATGTTCTTTTATGAAAAACAAAAGAAACAAAACAAAAAAAAAAACATATGCAAGTAAAAGAACCTCTATGTACTCATCGCCAGCATCAACAATTATCACCTTATGGCACATATCTTACAGTCCATCAATATCACTGCTAGGTATTTACTTATGAGAATGAAAATATATTTTCATGAAACATGTACATGAATCCTTGCAGAGCTTTATAACAGCCACAAAAATCTGAAATGTCCATCAAGTGAGAAATGAATGAAAAGATTGGTATATCTACACAATGTATATCTACACTTGACAATAAAAAAGAATGAACTACTGATAAACACAAAAAAGAGGATGACTCTCAAAAGCCTTCCAGAGGGCCAGGGATTTAGCTCAGTGGCCTAAGCGCCTGCCTGGCAAGCGTGAGGTCATGAGTTTGATCCCTGGTGTCGCAAAACAAAACAAAACAAAACAAAAGTATACCACCAGGCAGGTATACTTAAAAAAAAAAAAAGCCTTCCTGAGGAAAGACAAACTTCTGTCTGTCTGTCTGTCTATTTATTCAGTGAGTGAATGAGTCAGTCAGCAAATATTTGGATGCCCCTGAGTGTCATAAACTGTATGAAGAAATGATGAGCAAAACAGATTGGCCAATCCTTAAGAATTTACATTCTAGTTTAGAGCAAAAATATTTCCTACTAAAACAACAAGGAAAACAAAATTAGTTTTGCCTAAACATAGTACATTCTATGAATTCATAACATGATATTTTCTTTTTTTCTTTCATGGTGTCAGGGGCTGAATCCAGGGCATCAGATATACTAAGCAAACATTCTACCACTAAACATGTACTCCCGACCCTTTACATTTTTAAAATATAAAATATCTGAATGTATTCTTGATATAAATAAACATTTAAAGCAACACACATAAAGTTAAAATGCCCTTAACCACCTATCCCAGACACTATTCTCAGTTTAGCGTGCATTTCTTGTTTTTTTTGTTTTTGTTTTTTTTTTTTTCCGGCACCGGGGATTGAACTCATGACCTTGCGCTTGCCAGGCAGGCGCTTAGACCACTGAGGGCAGGCGCTTAGAACACTGAGCTAGATCCCTAGCCCTGGTGTTTTTGAGACAGGATCTCACTATGCTGTTCAGGCTGGCCTTGAGCTCACTTTGTAGCCCAGGCTGGTCTCAAACTTACAACAATCCGCCTGTCTCAGCCTCCTGAGTGCTGGGATTACAGGCGTGAGCCACCACGCCCGGTTTTAGTGTGCATTTCTACAGATCTTTTTATCAATGTATTTGTTTTGTGTGTTGTTTTGGTTTTACATATGTATTATCACACAGTACGAACTGTTCTGCAACTTTATTTTTCTGAGACAGGGCCTCACTATGCAGTTCAGGTTGGCGTTGAACTCACTTTGTAGCCTAGGCTGGCCTTGAACTCACAGTGATCCTCCTTCCTCCATCTCCTGCATGCTGGGATTATAGACGTGTGCCACCACACCCAGCTCTGTTCTGCAATTTTCTTTCTGCATTTCATAGTATGTATGCCTTGGGATCTTTTTGTGATAGCAAATATGGATTTTTCTCATCCTTTTTATATCTGCAGGCTATGGATAGTTTCCTAACTCTATTAATAAATATTTAGTTTTTTCCCAATTTATCATCATTATCAACAAGGATACAATAAACATTCCTAGCCCTACCTTGTATACATGTGAGTAGAACTCTAAGGTAGTTCAGGTCTAGTAGGGACTTGTGAAATCAAATATGAAGGGATCAGAGTTTTACTAAATAAAACAAAACTGAACAGAACAGAATAACAAAAGCATATGAAGAAAGAAATATACAGCCAGGCGTGGTGGCTCACGCCTGTAATCCCAGCACTCGGGAGGCTGAGACAGGAGGATCGTTGCAAGTTCGAGACCAGCCTGGGCTACAAAGTGAGCTCAAGGCCAGCCTGAATGGCATAGTGAGACCCTGTCTCAAAAAGACAAGGACCAGGGATTTGGCTCAGTGGCC
>RJWT010042832.1:0-12054 GCA_004365215.1 Cuniculus paca | reverse complement strand
AAAAGAAAAGAAAAGAAAAGAAAAGAAAAGAAAAGAAAAGAAAAGGAAGGAAAGAAAGAAAGAAAGAAAGAAAGAAAGAAAGAAAGAAAGAAAGAAGAGGGGAGGGGAGGGGAGAGGAGAGGAGAGGAGAGGAGAGGAGAGGAGAGGAGAGGAGAGGAGAGGAGAGGAGAGGAGAGGGGAAGAAAGAAAAAAGAGAAGAGAAGAGAGGGGTAAACAAAATTTGTCAGGTCATGTAGGACTTTTAAGATCTTTGGTTTTTACACTAAGTGAGATAAGCCATTTGAAAGGTTTAAGCAGAGAAGGAACAAGATCTTACCTGCTTGTTCATTTGTTCGTTTGTTGCGCTAGAGATCAGTTCCAAGATACTGCATGTGGTAGGCAAGTACTTTATCAGCAAGCTACATCCTTAGTCTTTATCTAAACTTTAAAGCACTAACTCTAGCTGGTATGTTAAAATGAGTGTGAAAAATGAAAGCAGAGAACAAGTTATATTGGAATGACCTAATAGAGAAACTCAAAAATAGACTCAGGTGAAAGAAGGGACGTTTGATAATGATATCCCCAAGTAGCCAACAGGGGATGCATATAATTGAAAGTGTTGATTTAGATAGGGAGATGAATATGAATATGAATTAAGGTAAGTTGCAGATAAGTGCAAACATGTGAAATTCTTTTCTGATTGTTCCCATAATCCATAAAATCAAAAGCAACCATTAGCTAAGACTAAGAGTGAAAAGGGGAAAAAAAAATCTTATACTGCCCCCAACAGACTGAAAAGGGAAATTTATTTTACAGTTATTCTTGGGTCACTCATCTACTGTCTCACAGCCCCATGAAATCCTTAAGCAGTTATTTAAGACATAAATAAGTTGAGGGTAATTATTAACTAATCCTTGGATTAAATGATGGATTTTTTTTGTTAGACTCTGTACAATAGTCACAGTAAATATTACTTAATGTCACTTAGAATTTCTTCTTTAACCTTTTTAATGAGCTTTTAAACTATACTGTGATTCATAATTTTAAGACAGTATCAAGTCCGTTTGTCAGTGCAGCTAGAAAAAAAACATTACCTTTCTCTCACGTACTAGGTCTCACAACGGCCTTCAGAAAGACAAACAAGTGGTGATTCAAACTTTTTCAGTACTGTACAGGTATAATTTGTGAAGTTTCTTATGCCTACACCCTAGATTTTGTCTTCTTGAGCAGTTACTCATTGGCAAGACCAGACTAAGCCTCTTAGACACATTTAAGATTGAAACATAATTTTTTCCAGGTGCAGTGGTACATGTCTGTAATCCCAGGAGATTGAGGCAGGAGAACCACAAGTTGAAGGCCAGCTTGGATAATTTGGCTTATTTCAAAAAAGAAAAGTTTAGTGACTGCTAAACACATTTCAATATATAAAGTTGATTTAGGTTCCAAGAGTTAATGTATTGTTTTTTATGTTGGGTATTTTATTTCAGGAGCCGCCTAAAGAAAGACTATGATGATTTCAGAAGACAACCTGATCATGATAAATTTACTAGAGAACTATGGATTAGTGAAGAATGTGAAGGAGATCCTGGAAAAGAATCTCCTAAAATAGAAATCAGTAAATCTGTAGACTCAGCAGAACCTCTAGATATCCTGGAGAAAGATCACTTGGATTCAGGTAGATATTATAAGTGTTTTACAGTTATCATTAGACAAAGAGACATTTTGCGTTTAGTGAACGCAAAAAATAATCTGGTCAGTGTGTTTTGCTCGTTTTTGTTTTGTTTTGTTTTGGGGTTAGGTAGGGGTTTGTTTTGTTTTGTGGTACCAGACATTTAACCCAGGACCTTCACATTGAGCTACATCCCTAGCCCTTTATTTTTTAATTTGAGACAGTGTTTCGCTGTGTTGCTAAGTTGTCCACATTGGGCTTGAATTTTTGATCTTCCTGTCTTAACCTCCCCAAATTCTGGGATTACAGCCATGTGCCTCCAGGTCCAGTTTGGTCAGAATATAATTGGGGAAATCTTGTATGTTTTGAAGAAGTACTACACATGTCCTTGTAAGAAATTTCTTGGGAGTCATTATTACATTTCTAGGAGTTTCTGGAACCCAGGCCCTGACTCCACACTGTAGGCATGTCATTGTTCATTGCAAATCACATGTCCTTAGTCTGCTTAAAATTGTTTAATTCTTTAAAGCTTTTGAATCACCCTACACTAGATTCTTAATAACTTGTCAGATTGACTGTTAACTGATCAAAGATTGACTTTTAATTGGTATTATTGCTACTCAATAGCTGTTTTCTATAAACAAAACTCTTGTTTTTACAATTTTCAGATGATATGAAATTGTCAGAAATAGATTTTCCTATGGCCAGAAGCAAGTTATTGAAAAAGGAACTGCCTTCTAAAGATGTATTGAAGACACTGCCTAAAACACTTAAGCGACAGTCCAAACAAACTAGTTATCTGGATGATAGCACAAAAGAACTTTCTCCAAGGAAGAAAGTAAAGTTAAGCACAAGTGAGACAATTGAAAATTTAGAAGATGATATGCAGATTGACTGTTTGAATGAATCAGAGCATATAGAACTACCATTTCCAGATTCATCTGCCTCAGTGGATTCAGTACCAGTGTCTACTCTGCAGAAAGGGACCAAACCTATTCAGGCCTTGCTTGCAAAGAATATTGGGAACAAAGTGACCTTAACAAATCAGCCGCCCCCTTCCATAAGTAGAAGTGCTCCTTCTGTGGAAAAACCAATTATATCTCCTCCAGAAGCAAGCCCTATAAAACCAGCATTGACCTGCCTCACCAGTACAAAAGGTCCTTTACAAATGGTATATAAAACACCCTGTGGCCAGTGGTTGCCAGTAGATCTTCACAATAGCTCTGTAAAGATTCAGATGCAGCCTGTGGTAGATTCTAAAACAGGAGAAAAAATCATGCAGCAAGTTCTTATTCTGCCTAAGAATTTTGTGATTCAGCACAAGGAAGGAAAAACAGTTGCAAAAGAAATACCACCACTTCAACAAAAAGGTACAGAACAACGTTGTTCATCTTTTCCACAGACAGCAAGTGTAAATTCTTTAGCATCAGTTCTTGTCAACTCAACAGGATCTGTTACTACACAACTACCTAGTACAGTTTTTAACAAGACCGTTATACCTTCATCAAATGTGAGTACTGCTAGATCACAGCCATTGTCACCTGTAACTTCTGTAAGTAATTTATTAACACCGCCAGTAAAGACTAGCTGCAGTGAGGTTGGAAAAGTCAAGAATGCAGTGTCAGCAGCTGCATTCCCCCAGCCCATTGCTTCACCCACCATTTCCTCAACAGTTCAGCCTCTCTTACCAGCAAAAACACTAAGTGGATCTACAAATTCTGGTAATTCCCCCAAAGGTTTTGCACAACAAACTGCTGATTCTTCTGAAACAAAGCAAGAACTGAAAACTGTGTGTATAAGAGATTCACAATCAATTCTTGTTAGGACACGAGGTGGAAACACTGGAGTTGTAAAAGTGCAGTCCAATCCAGATCAGAATTCACCTACCACTTTGTCCTCAAGTTCAGTTTTCACTTTTGCTCCTCAACTTCAGGCATTTCTGGTGCCAAAATCAACAACTTCGTGCTCTACTTTTTCACAAGTAGCTGGAATGACTACATCATCTAGTTTCACACCTTTTAGCCAAACACCAACTTCTGTTTCCATTCCCTGTGGATTTAATCCTTCCATAGGAAAAAATGTCAAAATTACAGTAGGCCAACCCTCTAGCAGTGGTAATGTAGGCCACATAAATAAAACTTCACATATCACCTCTTCTTCCTTGAAGTCTTCTGTTTCTTCCAGCACTCTGTTACCATCAACAACAAATAGTTCACTAAGTGTAATTAGTGTATCAGGAAATTTTGCACAAAACAATGCAAATGTTACTCATAATCCAACTAAACAGCAACAAGTAGATTATATTACAAAAAGTTATCCTGTTATTACAAGATCAGAAGCAACAATAGCAACAAATGGAGATATGATCAGTGGGACTCCCATTCAGAAATTTATGCTAGTATCCGCTCCATCTGTTCTTCCTTCTAGCAATACAGCTGCAGTTAATGGGACACCTGCACTGACATCTACAGGTGTATCTACTCAAAAATTGGTTTTTATTAATGCTCCAATTCCCAGTGGCACTTCGACCCCAACTGTTGTCGCAGAATCATTAAAACAATCTCTTCCTCACCCCTTGAATAAAACATATGTTAAGACTCCTGAGCAACCCCAAATACTGTTAATTCCATCAACAGTGGGAGCACCAATAAAAATAAATTCTTCACAAACTGTGTCTCACATAAAAGATGTGAAAATTGGACTAAATATAGGTCAGGCAATTGTGAATCCTTCAGGCAGTGTGCCAACTATACCATCAATTAATATATTACAGAACATAACCCCAAAAGGAGAAGAAAAATGTAATAAGGCCTGTGTGTTACCATTGTCAACAAGTGGTAATTCAATTCCAGTAAACTCAAATTTTGGGAGTCAAAATATTACTCCTGTTAATGAATCATTGGTTTCCACAGCAAGAACAATAAATATGTTTTCAGTAACAAGAGCAAATGTTTCTTTGGGTTCCGTTTCAGTGACCTCATCCTCTGCTTTGGTTGGTACACACTCTCCTGTTTCAGTCAGTGGAAATGATACCTCTTCGAGAATTATGCCTATTTTGTCAAATAGACTTTGCACGTCCAGTCTGGGAAACACTGTGGCTATATCAACTGTGAAAACAGGACATCTTGCATCATCTGTTCTGATTTCAACTGCACAACCAACAGTGTCTCCTAAATGTTTGACATCAGCTTTGCAAATCCCTGTTACTGTTGCCTTGCCTACACCTGGGACTGTGTCACCCCAAATCGACACAGTTCCACATTCAGCAACAATACCAGGATCCACACCTTCTGTGTCTCTTTCTAAAAGACAGTCTCGGGCTTCTCTCCAGTTTCAGTCACCAGGGATTTCAACTACAGTGCCAACAAATGTAAACACAAATAAACCTCAAGCTGAATTGTCATCCCTTTCACCAAGTCCAGGTAAAATAATTAATATTTCCAGTTTTACTTCTCTGGCAAACCAGCAAATGTCCCCGGCTTTAGTCAAATCAACCCCCACTTACAATTCTGTTCCAGGTGTCTCTCCCGTTCACACTGCTGCAGCACCATCAAGTGTAACTAGTGTAGTAGCAAGTCCATTCAGTGAACCTTGTATTCAGCAAAAAATAGTCATCAACACCAGTACACCTTTGGCACCTGGCACTCAGATCTTGATTAATGGAGCCCGGTTTATTGTTCCACCACAAGGTCTTGGAGCTGGCAGCCATGTTCTCCTTATATCTAATCCAAAATATGGGCCTCCCTTAGTTCTTAATAGTGGCCAAGGCATTCAGGCTACAGCAATAGATAACCCTACCCAGAAGATCACACTAGCAAATAATTCTTCAAGTGAGCAACCTATAAAACATCCTCTAAGAAGCTCTACAAAAATTGTAAACTCTCTCGGGAATGCAAGTTCTCTACCCACAGTACATACAACCTCACAGATTGTAAACACAACTGCTAAAGTTTGTGTTCCATCTCCTACACCAACAGTATCACTGACTTCGGTAATTAAGTCTCCTCCCACCTCCCTTTTAGGCAAGACATCTTTGGTTTCTGCCATTTCCTCTAGTAATCCTCCACTGCCAAGTAGCACTTCAGTATTTCATTTGGACACATCTGTCAAAAAATTGTTGGTTAGCCCAGAAGGAGCCATTCTGAATACCATAAATACTCCAGCATCTAAAGTTTCTTCACTGTCTTCATCTCTGTCTCAGATTGTCGTATCTGCCAGTCGAAATCCCACCTCTGTCTTCCCAGGTTTTAAGTCATCTGGTTTAGAAAAACCTGACACAGCTGCATCTTGAATTTAGACTAAAAGAGCCAGTTTTTAAATAATGGGGCATTCTTTTAACTCCCATAAAATTTTAACTTTATTATACTGTTGAATGCATACTATACATTTTTGTGTATGTGTGTCTGTGCACATGTGTATGCACATGCATACACGTGCATATTTTAATGTATCGTTAACTTACACAAGGACTTTTTTTTCCTTGGGGAGGGAAAAGTGTTCCATTTCACTCATTGGTATGAGGTTGTTTTCAAAGCTTCTTTGTTTAAAAAAGTACATGGTCAAGATTTACCTATCTGTATAACATAAGTTGAACAAAGTCAAGTTTGACTAGTTTAGAGTAAGCTAGCCTTTTGCACACTTAAATTGACATGTTTTTTGAATTTGGACTATTGCAGCATACCTATGATATAGTATTCTGTGTCCTTAGTGAAATCTTATTTTTGTTTCTGTAAAAAGAAATATATATATATATATTTATGCATTGTGAAAATGCAGTCCATGGTGTAAAATTGTACATATTCCTAAATCCCTAACAACCTGTACTAAATATATGTACAAAGAACTATGCTGTCTTATTTATGTTTTGTTTACATAATGTATAGTTTTTTAAGTATTTTAGTAATTTTGGACCAGTGAACTGTTAGCAACAATGCAGAAGAATCTGCATGTAATAAACTGAGTTGCTGTATTTCTTTGTTTGAATACTATTTGAAAGTGTGTTATGTTTCATTGAAAGAATACATGATATAAATGAAGACAGTCCTTTGGAAAAAAAAAAAGATTGGAAGATTTGTATTAATAACTAACATTCATACAAGGTCTCATAGTTACAAAAGTTACTTTTATGTATCTCAATTTTCACATCACTTTTGATGAGTTAAGAGATACATGCAACATTACCCAGCTAATGGGTAGTAAAGCCAGTGTATGGACCTCATCCTCTTAAGTTTTTTTTCATGCTTCTACACTATTTCTGTTTTTCAGAAATCATTGTAGATTTCTTGGTTTCAGACTTTTTTTTTAAAACTTCACTACCAAATTCTACACTGATCAAAATACACTTTTTTTTAGATGAATATATTTGGCCTCTTTATATATCATAAATATATTTTTCTTAAACTTTTGTTTTGGTGGTGTTGAGGATCAAATCCAGGGCTTTGCACATGCTGACCAATCACTCTACCACTGAGCAACATCCACGCCCAACATGTTGAGTAATTTCAAGGTGGGTGTGATGGCACGTGCCTATGATCCTAGCACTGTGGAAGGTTGGGGCAAGAGGATCACAAGTTCAAGCCCAGCCTGTGCAATTTAGCAAGACCCTGTCTGAAAATGAAAAAGGGCTGAAGATGTAGCTCAATGCAAAGACCATGGATTCAGTTCCCAATACCGAAAAAAAAATTAATTTACACGAAGTTACAGAAATAGTATAGTGGGGTTTCATACACCCTTCATCTTGCTTTCCCCAGCTATATTCATTTTTAAATTGAGGTATTGGTTCATAGTGACTGATTTTCCAAAACAATATTTACAAATATGATTTTTTGTTGTTTAGAAAGTGAATGTGAATACCAGTGCTTGCTCACTTTATTTTTTTTAAATACCCATTACAGAGCAATTTCTTAAAAATTTTGTGGCTCAGCTGATTCTCAGGGTTTGACTTTGTGGTATTTCAGAATATGCCTCATTTTAAATAAAAGGTAGCTTCTATATTTATTGGATGTTCCTTATCTTATTTAAGACACTTTGTAGTATACATACTCCATTCATGATCACAATTAAGCCCGTCACACTGAGCTAAGCTGAAGTTGAAAGTACTAGAGTAGAGGCCTAAAGATCTCTGACACTACATCAGAGGGATGCTGCTTAAGTGCAGAGAGCACGAGCTAATTCTTGAAAAGTTACTGAAAGTTCTTCCCCCAAAAATGTGTATTAATACCCGACATGGTGGTGCATGCCTGTGTTCCCAGTACTTGGGAGGCTAAGACAGGATCATGTGCTCAAGACCCACCTGCACTGCATAGCAAGACCTTGTCTCAAAAAACTGTCAAAAAATTATGCTCTAAGTATGTTTTCCAATCGTGTCTATGTTCTACTCACTTCTTTACCTTTCCTTGTCAGTTGATTAAGAAACCTGGATTTCTGGGGGTGTGGATGATTTTTACACTACAGTGCATTGTACATAGGTATTCAATAACTGAGTGTATTTACACACTCAGCTTTTAAAATAGTACCTGAAACTCAAAACAATTCTACAAGCCACTTTAGAAACTAATTTACTGAATTACCTGTGGCCTAATTACCTTAGGCATAAAGGACCTAAACCGATTAAACACTGAATCTCTTAAAACTACTAAATCCAAAAATCCTAATAAACCTTCAGAGTTCTGTATAAACTACTGAACATTTATAGAGTGAAGACCACAACTTACGACTTAAAAGGCTCTTTAGGCTGTTCCTGCCTGCCTCTACTTCATTTTAATCTGCTCTTCTTGTTCACTGCACTATAATTTTCTTTATTTGCTAGAAAGTTCGAGACACCTCAAGAACTCCTCAGATGTCCTCTGACTTAATGTTTCATTACCAGTTCTCCTTATAGTTTATATTGCTCCCTCTTTTTGCCATATTCCAGCCAGCACCATGATATTGTAGTCACTCGGAGGAGGATATAGCACTACTTCACAATTATAATAGAATTTACGGTTATTTTGTGCTTGTCATCCTTTTTAAAAACAGGGACCTAGTCAGTCATTATCACCCTAGTAAATGGTGCATAGTATTCAGTATATGTTTGTTGAATAAGTGACTGAGAAATCTAGGAAGGTTCTTATATTATTAAGCTCTAGCTTACTTTTTTTTTTTTTTTTTTTTTTTTTTTTTTTTTTTTTTTTTTTTTTTTTTTTTTGCGACTCCGGGGATTGAACTCACAACCTTGTGCTTGCCGGGCAGGCGCTTAGACCGCTGAGCTAGATCCCCAGCCCTGTTTTTGAGACAGGGTCTCATTATGCCATTCAGGCTGGCCTTGAGCTCACTTTGTAGCCCAGGCTGGTCTCGAACTCACAACGATCTGCCTGTCTCAGCCTCCCAAGTGCTGGGATTACAGGCGTGAGCCACCACGCCTGGCTAGCTTACTTTTTTAAAACATAACTTTTGAGTGTTTTTTTACTAGAAGTTTAAATTAATGGCTTTATATATTAAAAATTGCAAATGTTTTCCTTTGTCTCTACTTTGTAGGTTTTCATAAAAATAATCTATTTTCATTATCTTCACTTTTTAAGTTACCTGTACTTATGAAAAATTATGTTGATTTTCCATTTAGGGTGGTGATACAAATTTTGGAATCAGGCATAGTGGTGCACACATGTAATCCCAGCACTTTGGGAGACTGAGGCAGGATGATGGCAGGTCTGAGCCCAGCCTGGACAACTTAGTGAGACCCTGTCTCAAAAAATGATAAGAGCTGAGAATATAGCTCAGTGTGAAGGCCCTAAGTTCAATCCTAAGTACCACCAAAAAAAAATGTTTTTTGAGCTGACTGAAAAAAAGTTAAATTGTGTAAGTGATAAGTGGAAAAGATACAGCAAAAAAAAAAAAGATGATACAACTCTAGAATTTCTGATCATCTATGGTGTTTTTCTGTGCAAGTTCTTGTGAGAAGGATTTGGACACCAAGAACTAAGCTGCCAAGGGGACATTAAGACAACGCACAGAACACAGACCAAGGTAGATTCTCATCTACTTACTTAAACCCTAACACCACTTTCCGTTAACACAAAATTCTTATTAATTATGATAATATTGAGTCTCAAAGTTAAATGTAATTAGAACTCCGTTACATGTATTATGTAAGATACAGAATCTTTACAGGATATTACAGTGTCATAGAATCTAGAACTCAAAGCAACATGGCTGACGTAGTAACAGTATCCTTTGTGAGAACTTCATTGCACCTGCCACAATTCTGTGTCAGTTCGTGTTTGTCAAGACATCACTTCTTTAAAAAAAAATCTGAATACTTTGTAAATCAGCAAAATCTCAATTTAAAAAAACCAAACAGTTCCAGAACACACATTTGAGTTCTATCCATCCCTTGATGAACAAGAGGTTCAACAACATTACCACTGGCTCAGAGAGCAGGTATTACAAAGTTTATTGGTGGAGATTTTTAATTTTAATGTTTCTGATTATTTCCTAACTTGCTTAATACTGCTAGTTGCTCTGGTTAGAATTTCACACTGGCTTAGGCCAGTTTGTAGTGGTGCATGCACTCAGGAGGCTGAGGCAGGAGGATTGCTGTGAGTTCGAAGCTGGCCTGGGCTACAAAGGGAGTTCAAGGCCAGCCTGAACTGCATAGTAAAGCCCTGTCTCAAAAAGACGGAAAAAAAATTTACACTGGCTTGTTAGAGATGTACATTATTGTTACAGCATCCTGAAGCAGAACATTAGATGTCTAAATTAAAACTAAAGCGTGAGGGAAATTATTTCAGCATTTCTCAGGCAGCTCACTGGCTCTCATGGTGAATAAGGTGGTGGTGACTCTTCTCCAGAGAGTTTCTCATAAGCAGGTGGAGCATTGGGAACCTGTGATAAAAAAGGAGGACATGGGTTTGCAAACTGTATGTTTCTGGGAAGGGATTAAGTCAAAACACCTAATAGCCTGCTTGTACTTTTGCTGTGGACTGATACTTTTAGGTGTTCACATCTAATTTCTGACCCAAATGTGTATGTTTAAATGTTATTGGAGGAAAGACCAGAGAAAAAATAGGGCTAAGGACTTTCCTACAATCTAAAAGTGTAAGTATAGCTGGATTATTAGTGTCGGTAGAATCCCACATCCCAACAAATTGTTGAACCCTGTTCACAGTTTATATAATCTTTACTACATAGATCCTTATACTGGGTCCAAAAACACATTTTTATCATCAATTCAGCACAAACATGTCAGTCCTTCACCTAATGTTCATAACAATCCCAGAAAATGTCAGACTGGGAAATTAAAGCACAGAGAAATTGTCACTTGCCCAAGGTCACAAAACTAGTAAGGCACTGAGCTAAGAATCAGTGCTTTCAACCAGTATGCAGCATCTCAACTGGTGCTGTGTAGTCAAAACAGTTCAAAGCCAGTGGTGATGCCCCTTGCCTGTAATCCCAGCACTGGGGAGGCCAAGGCAGGGGGATCACTGAATTCAAGGCCAGCCCTGGCTACATAGTGAACTCAAGTCCAGCCTGAACTACACAGCAAGACCTTGTCTCAAAAAACAAACAACATAGTTAGAGCCATATATTTATTATTTCTAGTAGCAACATTTTTAAAAAGCAGGTAAAGTTAGTAAGATAGCGAACTTATTTAATCATTTCAAAACATAGTCATGCTTAAATATAAATCATTAATGATTACAATTTCATATACTCTGATGTATTACAACATATCTTAATTCCAGATATGTTTCAAGTGTTTGATGATCTGTGGCTTGTAACTACCCCATTGGATAACACAACTCTAATTAATAATTGATGTTTTTCCCCATGTATATATTTGCATTGATGAAAAAAGGCAAATGAAATTAAAATATACAATAAAAGGCTATTACATCAAAAACCAAGTTTTTCCTTCAGATCTTACTCAGTTTTTTCCATACTCTAGAAAAATCTGAGTATGTGAAAAATGCAATTTAAGAAGATCCCTATGTTTCCCTTGGCTTTTGTTTTTATTTTGTTTTTGTGATAAAATATGCATTATAAAATTTACCATTTTGACCATTTTAAGTCTATAATTTAGTAACATTCAGTACATTTACATTATCCTTGCTTTTCAAGGGAAATCATGTTATTTACTTGAACTAAAAGCAAAAGTAACCAGAGGCATCAACCTACCAGAGGTTCGCAATTTTTCTCTTGAGAAGACAGTTTGGTGTCCTGATGACCAAGCTCTCCCTGTGAGCATCTTCCCTGTAAGATACTTTGAGCACCAGCATGAAGGCTTTTGTCCTGAAATACAAATTTGTTAAAGTGAATGGGTAAGAAGAAATCACTGAGTCCATTAAAGAAAAGAGGAGGCCAAAGTTTTAAGAATAGATTTTAATCTGGGTTCTTCCACTTACTTGCTGTGTGTCCTCAGGCTAATT
>RJWT010042831.1:0-12068 GCA_004365215.1 Cuniculus paca | reverse complement strand
AGTGGCTCAGGATGAGATCATGGAGAATTGCTTTGTAAACTTCAGGAAACAATTCCAAGGGCAGAAATCCTTCCCCTTTCCCCAGTAGGTGTTCTCTAGTGGGTTGTGTTAAAATGTTAGCTTCAAGTCTGATATATTTTTCTAATGTAAAATAGCAAGTTGGAACCACTGCCTGACACAGGAAATGATGTATTGTAAGGAAATTACCTTATTAAAAAAATGGTTCTTTCCGAAATACTCTGAACTGGCACTCAATAACTCTGTGAGAACTTGAGTTTACTGAGTTCAGGATCCCAGTGCCAGCAAGCCTAGTGAAGACACCATGCTCCTTGAGAAAAGAAAATACTTTCTCTGTCTAAGCCCAGGTGTATGGAAGGTGCCAGCCTCTGCAAAGCAGAGAGCAAGGCTCCAAGAAGAGAGAAGTTCGAGAGGTACGTGGTTTGAACTTAGACCTGGGACAGTGAGGGCAAAGAAGCAAGGATGAGAACAGGACAACTCTGCAATGCTAGACACACCATTTTCCTCACCAGATCTCTGAATCCTCTCTGCACAGCGGGTCGCACCACTTACCTTGCAGCTGATACGTCTGAAAAAGGGCAGAGGAGAAGAAGGTGAAGGCAATGATAATGAATATCCTGAAGTCTTTTTAGGAATGTTGCTTGAAAATAACCTTAAGCTGCTAGATGTTGACAATATCTTGACTATGCAACTAGAAGAGATTAAAGATAATCGCTTAATTGAACAATAACTTGACCAGAATGAGAGTCATTTACTGATGTGATTGATCAATGTTATATCTGCCGTGGTCTTTTCCTGGCTCTGAAAGGTTTGAATTTCTCGTCTCTGTCTCCGTCTCTGTCTCTGTCTCTGTCTGTCTAAATGGGTTATGTCTGCTAATAAAAACAGGTTAAATTGCCAAAGTATAACGATTAACAGTTAATCATGTTTGCAATGTATGGCACTGGCTACCAGTAGTGCCAGTGGCTTTAAGGGTTCCGAATCTAGAGTGGCCAATTATGCTGGCTTTTCGGGGACTGAAAAGTTTCCTAACACTTAGAACTTCCAGTAATAAAATGAAGAACGTCCTGAGAAAACCTGGACAACTGGTCACCTTAGCAAAAAGTCAGATGAAGAGCTTTTCCTGTAATCTATGAGCACATGAGGTTTTCGAATCATTTTTTCCTTACCACCACCACCACCAGCATCAACAAAATTCTCGTTAAATTTTTAAGCAGTTGTGAGCTAAATAATTCTTGCTTCAGGTTGCATGGAATGAAGCAAAGAGGGAAAAGTTGGCTGCCTCTTTGGCAGGACTATAGTGTGGGAAGGAATAATGAAACTAGATTCAAATCCTGACTACGACAAGGACTGGGTCAAGTGATCCACATTTCTGAGTCTTGGGTTGTTTTTCTGAACAGTGACTCTGAGAACATTCCCATCAGGAAAGCGAGTTGTTAGTTCACCTCTAATGAGGACCAGAGATCTGTATGAAATAGTGCAACACAGTTGCAGAGGTAGCTCAGTTTAGAGTGGAAGCTTAGCATGTGCAGGGTCCTGGTTCGGTCTCCAACACCAACAAAAATGTGTAACAAAACAACCATCCTCTCTCCCAGAGTTCCTGTTCTTCTCCTTTTCCTCTTCCAGAGAAGCTGGCTTATAAAGGAAATCTTCAAACCCGCGGAAGCAAGAGTAAATGTACTTCTGCAAACCCAAGAAAATTAGACAAATGATGACTAATCCATATCAAACCCATAAACTCCGAGAGCAAAAACCATCTTGGAGGACCCTAAACCTCAGAAAAGGATTCACAGAATTTACTATTTGGATCTGGGATGAGAGTGAGCTTTTTACCAAGCAGTAATTATTAACAATAGATTTGTACACCAATCCCTGAATGTCCTTCAGCAGCCAGGAGAACAGACATGGTCAACCTGATGTCAGTAAGCCAGAGGGCTGCAACTTGGAGGGTAGAGATAACCAGGAAAATAACTGCCTCCAGGTCTGGCCTGTGGCCTCGGGGCAGTTGCCATAAACTGTTAGATGTAGTCAAAGCTAGCGAGGCTACCTGGCAGGATTGGCTAGTTGGAGACTGACCAAAAAAGATATCAGATTATTTTGTGTTGGGAGGGAGGGGCATTTGGTTTTTTCCTCCTTTTTGTACTAATATATTTACTTATAACTTGGAAAGCACAATCAGGGTGTTTGTACCATTATCTTTCCAAAGTTTAGACAATACCTGTGCTGCAGAGGTGTGTGCTGTAACACAGAGGCATTTGAGCACTGACTGAAGACCATGAGACAAAGCCATTATGACTCAAGGCACACACCTGTCTGCCCAAAGCCATAGGCTTACATCTTACACAGTGCTCGGGCGACACAAAAGCAGCTCCAGGAGGCACGGGGGGCGGGGGGGGAATGTTTACACCTAGATTCTTTAAGGTTTCCTGATAAACTGAATTTATCAGTAGGGATTATTTTCTGCAAGGAGGATGAGACCTGTCTGGAGAACCATTAGAGCTCAAAGGGAGGATGTTGGAGTTGGACTGAGAAGGGATCATTTTGCTCTGGGAAGAATGAAGGGCAGTCGCTTCTCCGTCTCTGCTGGGTTCGAGAGCCAGCAAGTTCTGATCGTACACATGTCTTACCAACTCCCCATGCATTGACATCATGTTATTGACTTGAAATAACCCATGGTAGGATTATCTGCATCTCCAAAACTGGTAAATGCTACAGCTCCCAACTTTTTTGGAGATCCAATTGTTAAACATTTCCCAGCATGCTGCTGTTCTGCCTTTGGGATTAATCACCCCAATTCAAGCCTAATTCATCCGTGCATGGCCCTCAGGATGATCTTAATAGAACAGATATGACATCGCCATCTGATTCCATTTTCTTTAAGATACATTTCTAGCTTCTTGGAGTGGCATGAAAGATGGTCTCTCCTCTGTATCCCACCCAACTTTTCCATCACTTCTTCTGCGTCTCTTCTCAAGTGGTCCTCAAACTCCAGCCATCCTGAATAATAAGAGCTTTCTAGAAAAATGACATCAGGCTTGACCTCTGGCATAGTTTTTTTTCTTTTTTTTTTTTAAGGACCAACTCTCCTGATGTGAATAACTAGGCATGCCAGACAAAATGAATTTCTAAAAGATCTGTTTGGAAGTAAAAGGGAATGGCCAAGGCTGTGAGGAACTGTAAGGGCCCAGGGAGGTGGGGTCCAACACTGGACCCTTGTACTTCTGGGTATTTTTTCAGGTTTTTGAAAGGTTGCAACCAGAATGGGTGTTTAGCTCAGTGGTAGAGTGCATATTGTGTATTTGTGAGGCACCGAGTTCAATCTCCAACACCTGTGCCCCCAAAGAAGTCTGTAGCTGAGCTTTTGAAGACTCATGTGTCTTGGTTGGTGAGGAGGGGATAAAATTTGCCTGACTGACGAAGAGGGGATAAAATTTATGTTAAACTAAGGAAGAGCAGTCTTGATAAGCTTCACCCAGTTTAGGTTGGGATCTCCCATTGTGCCTCCCTGAGAACAAAGCCACTAACACAAGAACCTTTGAGGAACACTTATCCATGCCATAGCTTCTTATGTGCAACACAACCTGTGCATTAAAGAAAAAGAGACACTAGATGAAAACCCAGTGGGGATTCAAATAATGAAATTATCAAGGGCATTCTTTAAAAGACCTGTGCATAATATGCTCAAAGATTTAGAAGGCAAGGTCAAAAATTTTGGCAGAGAACAATGAAAAAGGAGCAAAATATAAATCCTAGGACTGAAAAAATATAATTAGCTGAAACTGAAAAATAGTTAAAATTTATTGAACACTTCCCATGTGGCTGGTGCTGTGGTTAACACTTTACAGACAACAACATAGGACATTTGCAAAGTTGGTTTCTAGTTCTTGCTGTGAAGAGGGCTCAAGGCCCCTCTGTCCATGTGTGGTAGCACTTTTCTTAATATTTTGCTCTCTCTCTACAGCTGTGTAATAACCACTCCTAAGACATGGATGGAAGGTTCTGTTTCTCTGCCTTGACAGAGCCGCTTTCCACAGGTCTTAGTAATTTCTGCTGTCGATAGTGTCTGGGCTCAATTTGTAGAAGGCACTAGATAGTTGTGGTGACCAGAAGCTTGGAGAAAGTCCCCAGGTATTGACTGGGAAGGCAGATTCCATCATTAAGTTTCATTCAGCAAGCAGTTGTGGAATGAATATCCAGAACCAGGAACAAGTTTAGTCAGGGATATCCTGTGGGCAGAAATCACAGGAAAACCAACTGTTTTGGTGTGATAAGACGGAACCAAGAGTGGAATTGTGGCCAGAAGCATGAGGAGAGGGAAAGAGTTTCTCCTTCTTTCTTTTTCCTGCCCCTCCTTTGGGTCTGGAACAAGAAAAGAGATGAGTGAGTTTGTAAGGAAAGGGGAATTGGTCAGGACACAGAGAAAGGAAGATTAGCCTGGGGCAGTGTGACTCATCTTTCCCACTTGGGGTAAAGAAGCATGAGCCATTGTTACTGTTGGAGTACTTTCCACGTGCCATGTGACTATATCACGTGCAGGGTCTTATTTAATCCTTGTAGCAACCCACACTTTGACTTTTGTTATTAGCCATTAGTTATCTAACAGATACTGAAACTGAGACCCAGACAGGCTCCACACATTGTCTGAGGTGGCTTAGCTCGTAAATGACACAGGAAGATTCAGTCCAGGTCGGCTCTGGAGACTTCCCCCTCACATTCCCGGAAAGAACACGCTGGACACTTGGGGTGGGAGTCCGTGGGAAAGTCCAGGAGCGCAGACCACTGTTCTGCAGGAGAAATCTCTCTTTCTCTTTTAATTTGAGTTGGGATCAGAGAAACATTGACCCAGGGGCTGCAATGGGGGTGCAGCCATTGCTTGGGAACCTGTCAGAGGATAAGGGCTGGGCTAGAGCCTCAACTTCTCATACTTGGAAACCACTTCTTCAACTTTCCAGGACATTTTTTGAGATAATGCTGATTTTTAGAGGTAGCAGAAGAAAGACGAACAGGACAGAACTTCCAGTGTTAGGGGCTAGTGGACTCAGGTGTGAAGGCTGTGCTAATCCCCCGATGACTAATAACTGATCCAGAAAATTTAAACTTTAACTCAACAAGTTCTGGAAGTTACAAATAACCATCAGGCTTATAGACATCACTTCCTTTAGCCACCACTGATGAAAACAATTCAAACTAGTAAGTGAACAAACAGAATACTCCCTCCCAATAGCCACTATGGCCCTTGAGGGTGGCTATCATTTCTCTACCATGTTTCAGAGAGGCTGAATGACTCACCTCTTGTGAGGACAGTGCAGGGACATGTATGCACCATGTGACCTGTCAAAGGGTGAGATTTTGCAGAAATGTTTGCTCTGAAAGAAGAGCTTTTTAAAGATTTGGGAAATTCATGTTTTCCTTCCTCGGCTGAAGAATTTAACCCTCATTGAAACATAGGCTCTGATTTGTTGATTGAAAATAAGTCAAACATGTCAAGATCAGCTATCATGGTAAAACAACCTGTGACTAAGGTTCAGAAGACCTGGATTGCTTGGCATACATGTGGCATCAAGTTTTGTGACAGGGCATGGGCAGCTGCCTTCCCTTACTGGGCCTCTTTCAAACAGTGATAGGGTGAAATAAGACACATTCCAGTTCCAAAATGCTAAAATTCTCGCTTCCTCAACGGCAGTCCCATTTTATAGATCATATAAAAAACTCTCCTTAGCTTTTATATGTCTACAAAATAGGAGCATGCTTAGTTTTTCCTATAAGGAAAGAAGCTCGTGTTTGTTGGTGCTCAATAATTTCCTTCTCCTTCCTTCCTTCCTTCCTTCCTTCCTTCCTTCCTTCCTTTTCTCCTACTTGTAAGGAGCACGTGATCATCTTCATGCCAAGATTGGGAAGACAGAGACTCAAATAAATGAAGTGATTTCCTCAAAGTCACAAAGATGGTAAATGGCAAGTGGCAGAGATGAAATTTGGATCCATTTCTGTCCAAGTGCTGACTTTACTCCATTTTTGTGAGACCGTGACTCCAAAGAGAGGATGGTGGGAAGAGAGTTGAGTCAATGCCCTCCTTAGAGCAGGGGTCAGCAGATTTGGGGCAAAACTTTTCCTAACCACTATTTTGTACATAAAGCTGTACTGAAGAGTACTGACCTTTCTGACCTACAGATTAGATTGTCTGTGGCTGCTTTCACACCGTACAACCAAGTTGAGTAACCATGCCAGGGACTGGATGGAGCACAACACCTAGAATGTTTATTCTTCGATCCTGTACACAATGTTTAGCAGTCCCTAGTCCAGAGTCCAGCAGGTTGTCCATCATTCAAAGAACACAAAGTGACATGAAACTGTCTTCTGTGTTGGGAGCCCTGTCACTTGGCTTTGTGGTGAAGGGGAGAGGTTGCTACTAAATCTGCTTTCTAAACAGTTCACAAAGCATCTCAGGATACCTGTCAAGCAAATAAAGGAATTTGGTTTTCACTGTGTTCTTCTTCCCAGGAACTCAATGAAGGGGAAATAGAATCTCAATTTTGGGGAAATTGCACAGGGGAAAAAGGGGAGGGGATTAGTTACAACACCCTATTGCGACATTCAACGGGGCTGAAAGTGACAACAGCAAGGGTTTCTCATTTTGGAAATGTGAGGGTATTTCCGCTTCAGGACACGATGGCCGCAGCTCAGCTTGGTGAGTGACTACTTTCTTTATAAGCAGCAACTCTGGGCCCGAAATGGCAGTCTCCACTGTCTTGCTACGGCCACAGGATGGAAATCTGCAAGGGTCCCTACAGTCTCCTATTCTCTCTCCTCTTCCTGTTCCATTCAGAGGCAGCCTGCCGCTCCCTTGGGAGAAGACCCTGCAAGATGCAATCTTTTAGGTAAGGCTGTCTCGAGCACACGGGGTGGATGGGCCAAACACAAAGACACATCAGCGCCAACCAGGGTTACTGGTTCTGGAGGGCCTGAAAACTGGGTTTGGGCTGGAAAGCAGTGTCTTGTTTTTTGGAAGCAGCCTGCCACAGACATGGTCTTTAGGGCCTGCATTTCCAAGGACCCTGGATGTGAAAGCAAGGCCACCACCTGCAGGCTTGCTTTCCCAGACCCTCAGGCAACTGAGTGAGACACCTATCAAGGAGCAGTGCAGGCATTAAGGCCTAGCAGTTATGGGGGCACCAGGCAGGGCACAGCCCAAAGGCCCACCTAACTGCTCTCACTCTCCTGGGGACTCAGTGTCCCCATCTGTGAATTGGGGTTCTTGACAACTCCGTGTACCTTACAGGGTTGTTGAGAAGATGAAGTGCACAGATAGCAGAATGACTGTGTTCTGTGAATTATGGTGTGCCTGAAAAGAATGAGAATTTTAAAACTTGGGTCAGGGTCCTGGGAGGCATCTCCATCTCTGCAGTAAAATGCTCAGGCTGTGATGTAGCTCATGAGTGTGCTGTGCTGTCTGTGCATGCCCTCTGCCCTGCGATCCCTCCCCAGGGTGAAGTCACCCTGGGTCACTTCTTCTTCGACCCCCACCCAATATGTTTCTGGGCCCAGACTACAGCTTGGGACTATGAGTGTGTGAGTGTGTACGTGCACCCCAAGGCCAGTCCCTCCCTTCCCAGACTCAGGAGCTGTCTGCTTTGGGAGGCTCCCTGTGTCTCCTCTAAGCAGCCAGGAGCTCAGGGAGATGTCCCTGGGGACCTCTAGCAGGGATGCTGAATTCCTCATCCGGAAACTAAGCCTAATCACAAAAGGTCAATTGCTCACAAAAGCACTGCGTTTGCCCAATTACCTCCCCCCGAGCTCCTTGGCTGCTCAAAGCCTCCCCCTGGTGAAGCAGGTGCTGTTAGCTACACTTCACAGGTGAGGAGCTGAGGCTCAGGTTCAGTGTCATGCTGGCCAGAGCTCTGGTTACTGCATCTCACAGCTGCCAGTCCTGCTCTCAGCCTGGCTGTCAGCCCAAGGGTCCCTCACAAAGAAGACAGGACTAAGAGCCACCACTAGGTCATTGGGTGAACTAGAGAAGAAGTCAACATGTTCCCAGGGACAACTGTCCCGGCCAGACTGAGAGTGGGTCACCAGTGGATGGAGGATATGTTTTAGCAACAGTCTCTCCTGGTCCAAGGTTTGGAGTGAGTTAGGTACAAGTTCTTCTGAGCCTTGAACTTCTATCCTGTGGTAGCCACTAGTCTTGGGTGACTATCTAAATTTACATTTAAAAGAAAACAGAATTTAAAAGTTCAAATCCTCAGTGGCACCATACATGGTTCAGGAGCTGAATAGTCGCATGGAGTTAGTGGCTACGACATTGGACAAGGCTAATAGGGGATATTTCTGCAGCCCACGAGGTTCTATAGACTGGTGATGCTCTAGAGCGGTAGTGGCAGGTCTATGGCACGTGTGCCACAGCAGGCTGTTTGTACCATTGAATGCTCTAAAAGGTTCGCCATCATTGCTCTAGAGCATGCTTTGCTGAAATGGGAGGTTCCTGGGCTGGGAGTCTGGGAGGAAGGAGTGAGGCAAGTGGGACAGGTGGAGTGGAACAGGTGGAAAGGAGTCCTCATCAGCTGTGGGAGTTGGAGTTGGGCTTGCCTCTTACCTGGTGTCAGCCTGAGTCTTTGCATCAGTGCTGTGGGTATGCTGAATGCCACACCCTTGGTCAAACTGGATGCAGATGAGGTGAGCTCTGGGAGACATGGGAATGCTGAGTCCTGTTCAGGCACACAGTTGCTGTACACTACAGCTGGGTCCCTTCGTTTTTCAGAATCTGGGATATTAACCAGAAGACTTTCTACCTGAGGAACAACCAACTCTTTGCTGGACACTTGCAAGTGTCAAATACTAAATTAGAAGGTGAGTAGTTCCCAGGAAAGCCAGTGCTGTGTGGGCATCAGGTCACTTTGCCCCTGGATTCTGTAGCATCTGGATCACCCCTCTAACCTGCTTAATCCCTGCTGAGTTTGAAACCCAGGAGACTTGGGAGATGTGACCACAAGGGGGCCATATAAGCACCCCCTCCAGAGGGCAGCAGAGGTAGGGTCTCGTTCAAGGGCCACCATGTACATGCATAGTGACCCAGGACCACAGCTAGGAGGCTAGGAGGCTAGGAGGCTAGGAGGCAAGAAGGCAGACCAATCCTGCCCCCTTTGTGCCAATTCCTCTGTTGTTCAAATCCTAGCGTTTCCCCCAGAAGAATGCACCGTATGCAAGGATGGGTAATGCCCTACACATCATGTCCTGGTTCACATTTCAGGCCCGCTGGGTGAACTCTAACTTGAACTCTGTTCCTCAGTTCTCCCTTTAGTAAGATGAGGGCAGTTGGACGGCAGAATGAAATTCATCACTGGTATTTGTAATGGTTTCATGCCTGTTTGGTGTACAATGGCATCGTTTCCACCTCCCCGCCCTTTTCTAAACCCTGTGTTCTCTCTCCCTTCCATTACTCTGAAAAAGTAAGAGACTTACATTTCCTGTCTGTCTGGTAATTTTCCAGTGGACGTGCTAAAGCACAGAGAGATTGCGTTTCTACTGCTACAGAAGGGCGTGCTGCAAAAGGTGTTTCCATCCCTGGAGCCCCACTCATGACCCATCACCACAGCAGTGCACCTGTGACCCAGAGCACTGATAGTCTAAGGAAAGTGGGAGAGGACTGACCTTATGTGGAGCAGTATTTAGGAGACTTGGTCCTTTAGGAGTCACTAAGTAGTGTGATTAGTTTGAGCTTCTGTTTGGATATGTGCCAGGAAAATGAGACCTTGGGTGTCACTTTGGTGTCATTTTAGTTGGGAAGAGGATAGAAAAAATAATCAAGGTCTCTTCCCCGTCTCTGCCTCCTCTCCTCTCTCCACCCCTGACTCTTTCTTCTGCTCTTCCCAGTAAAGATAGACATGGTGCCCATCAGTTCTCACACTGTGTTCCTGGGGATCCACAATGGGAAGCTATGCCTGTCCTGCATCAAGTCTGGTGATGATATCAGGCTCCAGTTGGAGGTAAGGGTGTGTTTCAGACAACAAACCACTCTAAAACCCATGGGCTTCAAATAAACACTGCATTTTCCCCCATTCCTATAAGGTGGATTGGGATCAGCGGGGTCATTCTGTCCCCTGGCGAGGAGCATGCTGGGTTACTGATGCCATCTGGATGTCTTAGAATGGTTTCTCAACCTCCAGCCTCTCCTTTGTGGAGAACATTCAGTAGTTTTAGCTCAAGCTTCCTTATAGTGACCATGGTGGCTGCTTTTTATGAAGGATCGTTCCTAAAGGACATGCCTCAATGGGAAAGTGCTTATCAAACTTCTGATCCTGTTGGCCAAAGCCTTTCATGTGACTCAATCTGTACTCGGTATGGGAGGGGACTGCAAAAAGGGGTAAATACTTGCAGGAGATAGAGGTCCCTGGGAACCACCACTGTGATCATCTGCCATAGGACCTGAGCCACTTTGGACTGCAAACCACTTGGGCTGTCTTCCAGGAAGGCCAGCCCCTGGGTATTTCCTTTTCCAGTCCTTCCCCATGTAGCTTGGTGGCCTCCCATTCAGACTCTGGTTCCTCCCTGACCCTTGCAATAGTAGTGGGTCACCTAGTCCTGAGAAAAAGTGGTTTTGTTTCAGGGGCTTGTGGGACAAGGTTGTCAACCAAATGTGTGTGGCTGTAACCATGGAGCGGTCATTTCTCTCCACTAGTATATATGGATGCCCTTTTGGAGAGAAATTACCTGTTCTGTGTGGTGGGATGGCCAGAATAGTGCATGTAACATATTGAATGAGCTTGCAGACTATTACCCTTATCCACCACCCTGTCCTCAGAGGCTCAGACTGACAGCACCTTGGCCTCTGTTGATAGGGCTGGGAATTCACCAGACTTACTGGCCCATGACCAACATGTCCAGGTTTCCAGAGTCAAAGTGTGACAATGGGTCATGACTTTGTACCATTGTTGTCCTAGGGGACCTGGGATCCATGGTTTCCAGGCAGCTCTCTGGGCCAGTGTTCCTCCAGCAATTCGGGCCCATCAGAGGGCCACTGTATAGTAGAGGGGGAGAGGTGAGCAGCACAGGACTTCCCAGGCTCACCCTCACCTATCTCTTGTCTTCTAGGCAGTTAACATCACTGACCTGAGCAAGAACAAGGAGCAGAACAAGCGCTTCACCTTCATTCGTTTGGACAATGGCTCCACTACCAGGTTTCAGTCGGCTGCCTGCCCGGGCTGGTTTCTCTGTACAGTGGAAGAAGCTGACAAGCCTGTCCGCCTTACCAACAACCTTGAAGACTCTCACGTGGTCACTCAGTTCTACTTCCAGGAGGACCGTAGTACTGCCCAGTCCTGATTTTCTCCAGTCCCCAGCCATCAGTGACTCCGGCAACTGCCTCTGCTGAGGTAGCTCCTGGCTGTCACAGAGATTCAAGGAGCAACTTTTTCAGGTGGACTTGGGAAGGAAGCCCGAGATCCCTGCTGACAGAACTCTGCCTCCATCCTTTCACTGACAGCCTCCATGATGCCTCCAGAATGGTGTTTCAAAGTGCAAATAGTCCCAGCTCAAAGCTCTTTCATGTGGCCCCTGCCCCAGGTGAAATTCAGACCACTGCCCAGCTGGAGTTACTCCTGACACTGCATCCCACAGTGCACCTGCTGGCTCTAGGTGTCTGCTCTCATCTTCCCACCTCCTCTCCTTGCTTGCCCCACTCTCCTACCAGGTCCAGCAGGTCACTAGTTGACCCCACTGAGTGACTCCCACTAGTCAGTGCTGGTCCATGGAGGGGTTCGTTATTTTTTATTTTGTTGTAGGTGCTGGGGATTGGACCCAAGGCCTCATGTATGCTAAGCAGGCATGCATTCTACCACTGAGCTGCACCCCAAGCTCATGGGGATGTTTTTAAAATCTGTGGAAATAGAAATCAAGGAGTTTATGATGATTTGAAAGCCAGCTTTATTCAATGTGAAAAAGAATCTTTCCTTTGAAGCTTATGCCTTTTCTGAGAGGGGCTGGAGGATTAGAATATTCTTTATGAGATGATGGTAGAAATGGGAAAATAGGTAATAGTTTTTCTTACTTTTTTTTTTGAT
>RJWT010042830.1:0-12063 GCA_004365215.1 Cuniculus paca | reverse complement strand
GTTTCAGTTCATGGTCAGCTGGCCCCAAGGCAAGAAGATCCTCGAGAAGGGCCTGATAAAGCAAAGGGCTCGCTTCATGGCAGTCAGGAAGTAAAGCGCGGAGAGGTGTACACTCCAAAGACACGAGCCCAGTGACCCCTGCCAGCTGGGCTGCACCCCTAACAGCACACTCAGCCAGGAGCCCCAGTGGGTGAACCCCAGAGGGTAGTGGCCCGAGGCCCAGACTAGCCTCCCGGAGCCTTTTAACCCAATCAGACTGACCATCGAGATGGACTGGCACAGGGCTCAAGCTGCTCATTTTCTTACCATCCATATGGGAGTTGCTGCAAATACGATTTTTGCCTCATTGTACTATTTGCTTGAAGATACTGATGCTGCTCTACACTCAGCAGTTTTGAAATGCTCAATGCTTAACGCCTACTGATGGATAATCCTCTTTACACGTGGCTGTGTTAAGTTATACTGTACGATTGATTTTAACCTTTTCTCATGTGATTTCTTTATATACTTCCTATGAATGTAACACTTGTCAAGTTTCTTCTCGAACACATTTTATTTCAGCTACGAGTTCTTTTCTGTATAAGGGCTTCCCAAGGTTAGATACTTTGAAAGCAAACTAAGAAAGGATATTTCAAGTCATAAAGGCATTTGTTCTAAAGAATCGGTAAAACAAGACGAAAATTTATTAGTATTAGATGTATGAATAATGTGCTAGGGAGTTTCTGCGGTAGAGATAATCAGATCCCGTATGGGGAATTATGAAAGCATTGTGAAGAGGTAGCACTGAGGAGAGGAAACACATCTTCAGTGTGAGCTGGGTATGATACAGTTACAGTTACAACTCAGGAGAGTGAAGACAGACCATTCCAGATCAAAGGAGCATCCCATGAAGTGTAGAGCAGCTCAGGAAACTGAATTTAATAGAGTTACTCATTTCTTTCAACAAATATTGGTGCTCCCTATGCAAGAAGCACTATGGATGTAGGCAGTGGGTAAACACGCGGGTGAAGGAGAGTACAGGGGGACCCTCGCACACTCTCGGCTCCTCGGGTTTTCCTTCCTCTTCTTGCCCGTAGTTCTCAGAGGAACTCTGAAATGCACATCCTGATATGGGAGGAGTTACCTGAAGCAGCTCATCTCTTCCCGGTCCCCCTGGACAGGAAGCTGGCCACACTCAGTCCAGGAGGCACATGACTTCCGGGGTGGGAAACCCAGGTGCTCTCAGGATCCCTCCCTGGGGCGTGGGTAGGTGAGACTTTCCCCACGCTCAGCAGATTGCCTGGCCCGTGGGGGATGGGCTGACCGTCAGTCCTAGGATTCTGTAGTCCTTTCTGCCCATCTGTAAGGAGTGAGCCTGTTTCATATAGTGTGCGGGTGTGCGGGTGTGCGTGTGTGCGGGCTGTCTCATTGGGTTCTGGGCGGTAGTAAAGCGCAGTGAGGTGCAGCAGGCAGAACCGTCAGGCTCTTACTCTTCTCAGCGGTTGTCTTTGCTGACCTCTGGGTGACAGGCGTCCTCCCGCGAGGGCCCTGCTCCCCGCAGCCTCTGGAGCAGTCATCCTCCGCGGTTAGCCCTGCAGACACGGCCGCCTGCTTCCACTTCAACGCGTCCAAACAAACACGTCTACTGCCCCTCGCCACAGTCTTCTCGTGCGGCCGCGGTTCCTTCCCACCGTAAGCGTAGAGGTCATGGAGGCCAGTTCCTGCCCTGTGCATGCCCGCTTCTACAGAGGAGGGGACAGACACATTACACATTCCAGTGTGACGGTGTACCGGGACTTCAGATCTGCCGAAGTGAGGAAAAGAGGAAAGGGCAGCGAGAAATTACTGACGCCGATTCTGGCACCACCCCGCAGCATGGGGTGTGTCCGCGGCGCCCACGGCATCTGGCCCACGGCAGCCGGGTTATCCTGTGGAGGCCGGGCTCCATTGCCAGACCTTGTTCTGTGGGCAGATAGTTGTGGCACTTATTGTTACTTCCCTTTCTAGACTGGTTTTTGTTTTCATCCATTTTCCACGTCTGGCCTTATAATCTTACATCCTGCTGTAGACTGAATGTGTATGTGTCCTCGATTTCATATTTTGAAATCTTCCCTCCAAGTGATGGTATTTGGTGATGAAGCTTTTGGGAAGTAATTAGGTCACAAGAGTAGAGCCCTGATTAATGGAATTAGCACTTTACAGAGGTCCAGCCCCCATGGGCTCACTCACAGTAAGAAGCTGACCGTGACCGGTGCTGAGGTTTATATCCAGACGTCTCCCAAGAGCCACAGGTGTCACGGGCAGAGCTCCGGAAGGGGCCAAACCGTGGGGCACCACAGGTAAGTGTGGCATTTGAGATGTGGTCTGGCTGAGGAAGCGGGTCACCCCGGGATGCGGGCTGGTAGAGCACGTCTCCCTTCCTGGTTCCGGCTTTTCCCCTCTGCTTCTGCTACTGTGATGTGAGCTGCTTTCCTCTGCGCCAGGCCTGTCCGCCATGCTGCTAAAGATTCAAGGCCTGAGCCTTCAGAAACGTGAGCCAAAATAAACCTCTCCTCCTTTAAGTTGCACATGTTGGGTGCTTTGTCCCCGTAATGAGGAAGGTGATGAGACGACCAGGAAGTCAGTCCAGTGTGGACAAGAGCCGCTGAATGTCGACTGTGTCAGCTTCTTGATCTCGGGATTCCCAGACTCAGAACTCTGAGAGTATTGATTTATCTTGTTTGTGAGCTAAGTAGTCTAGGGGCAGCATAAATACACTAAGATACTCCATTCTGAGAACTTCCTAAGTCTTCCTGTATTCTCTTTTTTTATTGTGGTACCTTAGATCTCTAGAATTTATTCATTTTGCATAATGAAACATTTAATTAGCAACTCTCAGTTTTCCCTTCCCCCCAGCTCCTGGCAACCACTATTCTATTCTTTGCTTCTATGAGTTTGACTATTTTAATTCCTCACATAAGCACAGTGACTCAGAATTTGTCCTTCTGTGACTGGATTATTTCACTTCCATCATGTTCTCCAAGTTGATTTCAGTTGTTGCATATTGTAGAATTTTTTCCTAATTTAAAGCAGAATAACATTTAATTGTATCTTTTACTGTAGTAAAATTTTTAATGTAAACATTCATTGTCGTTTTTGAATACCCCTCCCTTCACTGATCAAACATTTAAGGCAATTCCTGTCAGTGTGTCCTCACCCACGCTACTTACCTGATCTGGCACCATGTGACCTCTGGCTGTCCCCAAAGTCAGAATGACCATGAAGGGTAAATGTTCTTGATTGATTTGGGACATGGAGGCAGCCATAGCAGCTTAACTGAAAACCCTCATGAAAGAGGACTTTCAGAACTGCTTCAGAAAGTGGTGAGAAAGATGAGTGAGTGTTTGAAGTAAGGGGATTTTTTGAGGGCAGTTAATGACCCTAAACCCTTTGCTGCAATAAACTTTAAAAAATTTAAACATTTAATATATTTTTAGACACGTCTCGTATATGTATATTTTTAGACCGTACCTTTTAAAAGCCATTATCCACTGATAGACTTTCAGGCTGCTTCCGCATCTTGGCCACTGTGGCTGTGCTGCCATGAATAGAAGAGTGCCAACTTCTCCTTGAAGTCTTCCTTTCATTTCTCTTGGATGAACACACAGGACCAGGATTACCAGATTATATGGTAGTTTTATCTCTAATTTTTTGAGAAACTTCCAGACTTTTCTGTAGCTGATGCATCTTTTTGCTTTCTCTGCAAAATTGCCCAAGATTTCCAATTTTTTCACATCCTCATCAACATTTATCTTTTTTTTAAAAACTAGTCATCCTAACAGGTATGAGATGATACATCATTGTGGTTTTAATTTGCATTTACCCAGTGCTTAGTTAAATAACTCCATTTACCTGTTGGCTGTTTACGTTATTTTATGAGAAACATCTATCCAAATCCTTTTCCTATTTTTCAATCAAGTTATTAGGATTTTTTTGCTATTATGTTGTGGAAGTTCCTTGCATATTTTGGAAATTAAAACTTTATCTGATAAGGTAAAACTGTCATTGGAATTTGGAAGGAGATTGAATTTGTACATTTCTTGGGTAGCATGGACATTTTAACAATATTAAATCTTCTGGTTGATGACCATGGGATATCTGTACATTATATCTTCTTTAATTTCTCTCGTCAATGTTTTATAGTTTTCAGCATATGATCTTTTAATTCCTTACTCATATTTATCCTTATTTGATTATTTTTGATGCCATTGTAAATGGGGTTGTTTTCCTAGTGACTGTTTTCTTCAGTAAGTACAGGGGGTGCCCTGGAGTTCCAGCCTCTTAATCGAGCTCTGATGCTGGCTGCTGCCGAGCTGAACACTTCTACACTGGTGCACATGAGGTACGAACGGAAAATTATCACAGTAAAAGACTCGTTGCCTGAGTCCCCTTCAAAATCCTTCTCTCACTTCAAACATACTTATCCCATCAACCTTGCCGCTTTCTGGAGCAGCTCTGGAAGTCTTTTTTTCTGTGTTTTAGTTGTGCTGTCCTGACTGCCTCCTTTTTTCTGAAACCATTTAAGATGTTTCTCTTTCATCATCACTTTGACTTTGTGGAAGACCTAGAGTCACACGGTGGCAGATTCTGCAAATGAGGTGGATGGAGACACACAGCAATATTTTTCCAAACCTGTTTTTCATTTCATGGCATGTGGCAGTAGCATTCACCATATTTTTGATCATCATAACACTCAGGAAAGAGGACTCCCAGAACTGCTTCAGAGAGTGGTGAGAACAACAGGATAAGTATCTCAAAGGAAGGGAGGCATATTTTGAGAGAGATTAATGGCAATGCATCTTCTAGTGTAATACATTCAAAAAAACATTTTGTGCATGTTGCTCACCCCTTATCTTTACCACATCCCTCAACGTGAGTCATTTTTTAAAAATAACATCTTTCCAAGGCCTTTTCTGGTGCTACATGAACCTGTCTGCTGCCTTCCAACACAGCCCAAAAGTGTGGAGTTACTGCTTTGGGGGCTAACGCAGATACGTTCATTCTGGAAACTCCTCGGAAGTCCTGATACAGCCATCATCGGCAGTGGAGATGAGACAATGCATTTTATTCTTGGTTTTAAATTTACTTTATTTTTGTGGCACTGAGGATTGAGCCCAACATCTCACTCAAGGCTTTTAGAGCGACATTTCTACCTTCTCCATTACACTCTGCACCCTCCATCAATCAAGCTTTCTGGTATCAATTTCCATACAAAGTTCCACAACTGCTTATCTCAGGTTCTTCCTTCAGGGAAACTTAAACAGATACTAAAACCCGTTTCTTTATTTTCAATCAAATACACAGATAATCTCCATACCTGTGTCCCATTTCTTGAGTAATAGTACCATTAACAGGGGATAATAAGAGAACCAACCTGAAACTGTGTTTTGAGGATTAAATGGGTTTCAATATGTGTTATAGTTTAGATTTAAAATGTGCTCCCCACCCCTTAGTCTCATTTATTCAGAAGCAGTGCTTTTGGAGGGTAACTGGATCATGGAAGTGCTTTACTCATCAGTGAATTAATCCATTTATGAGTTCGTAGTTAATGTGCTGTTGGGGAGATGGGGCCTGGTTAGAAGAGATGAGTTACTACAGGTGTGACCTGGAAGGTTAAATTCTTTTTTGGTACCGGGGATTGAGCTCACGACCTTGCACGTGCCAGGCAGTTGCTTACGTCACTGAGCTAAATCCCCGGCCCTTGGAAGGTTGAGTTCTTGTCACCAGCTCCTCCCCTCTTTTACTGCTTCCTTGCTGCCATTGGTTGAGTTTTTTTGTTTTTTGTTTTTTTTTGTTCTACAACACCCAACTACCATGCTGTTTCTGCCTTGGAGCTAAACAACCATGAACTGAACCCTCTGAAACTGAGATCCAAAATAAACTTCTCTTCCTTAATGTTGAAGATGTTGGGTATTAAGTCCCATCCATGAAAAAGTGACCAATGCAACATGTAAAACATGTAAAATAGCACCTGGAATATAGATTGTATTATGTAAGTTTTTTTTTTTTTTTTTTGGTACCTGGAATCAAACTCACAACCTTGTGCTGGCCAAGCAGGGGTTTGTGCTGCTGAGCTAAACCCGCAGCTGTAAGTATTGATTTTAAAATATTATTAGTCAGTTACTGATTTCAGATTAGGCACTACTTTTTCAAGGAAGGCTTCCCTAACTTCTCTAAGTAACTCAAGACTATTCATTCTGGATTATTTCCCACATTTCTTTCTTTTTTTTTTTTAATTTTAAAAGGAGTGAAACAGAATAGTAAAGTGAAACAAAACAGTGATAAGATAGTAGGAAATCCACAATCATTACTATGCTGCATAATCTTATCCTTTAATTAGTTGCTCAGGCTACTGGCCCCAGGCTTGCAAAGTCAATCAAACAACTTAAATGTCAGGTTACTTCAGTTATTATCATCTCAGCCTGTGTCGCATTCAGTGGCTTATAGGGGCAAAGGAGAGGGAGGGAGGGAGGGAGGGAGGCGGGAGGCGAGGCAGTTTCCTTGCTGGTTCTCCCCCCCAGCAGGGCCTCGTCCGGCACCCAGGGAGGTCACACGGCTTCCTTGCCGCTTCTCCCTGGCCAACAGGGCTTCCACTGGCACACACAGCCTCCCTGCTGTTTCTCCCCACCTGGCAGGGCTGCCACCCCTGGTTTTCTTATTTTTGCTGAATTCCTGAATTATCTCTCTGAGCTTCAAGCCTCAGTTCACATTCTTCCTGTGTCCGTGGAACCCACCTCTCTCCTCCTTTCCTCCCTCATGTTGCTATATTCCTGGGTCTGGACACTAAACTTGAAGAGATTCTTTCTCTATTGCTCACCACGCCTCCATTTTCCGGAAGTCTCTCCCACATTTCCTTTATAGTAATACCACAAAGTTCTGCATTTATTTTTGTAATGTTTTTCTAAATCTAGATATTGACCACATAGGAATTCACTTTATTATTTTAATTAATAAGGATTCATCGCATCAAATTTATACACATTTTATTGGGGTATAATCAACATACAATAAGCTGCTTAAGTTTAAAGTGGTCTTTATAAGCTTTGCCATAGTATGTGGAAATATCACCATAATAAAGCCTATCAAAGTTTTCTGTGGCCCGATTTCCATAGTTGCCAGTCTCTAGAAATATTGTTCTTGTTAGAGATGCCTTGGGTGATCAGCCTACCTTTATTTCAGCCATGCTCTTAGATCATGGTTTAATTTTGTGTAAAATTCTAGTTTTACATTTCTTTCAATTCTATCAAAGGATGACTTCATGCTATTCTTGCATGCTGGTTTTACTCTTGTATCTCATATGATTGTTTGACTAATGCCCTTTTCTATGAGTAGACTGTAGATTCTATGAAGGCAGAAGTCATGCCCTTTTAATACATGTTCATTAATGTTGAATGAGTTTGAAAATGAAGCAAGACCAGAAAGATGTTTGAGGTAATATTTTGGATAGCTTTGAATGCCAGTTGGAAGAGTTTATATTGCATTTGGTAAGCAATAGGTTTACACAAAGTTTCAAAATAGTATAATGACATAATCAGACCAGCATTCTGGAGTGCTTATTCTGACTACAGTACCAGAATGACAGTGGGATTAGATGACAGCTGTGTTGGATACACTGGGGAATGAACGCTGATTAGAGGACCACAGTAGCAGTGTAGATGGGAAAAAGAAGGGCAGAGCTCAGACGCTGAGGTGGGCCTGCAAGTGAGGACAAAGCTGAAACAGAACAGAGCTGGACAAGGGCACTGACTCATTACACAGTGATTCTAAATTCTAAAATTCTGGAAGGCGGGGAGCTGGTGCACCACGAGTGGAAATAGTGGGTTTGAGACAAGTAGACAGATGGTCCGCATGAGACATGTTCTGAGTTAGGATTTAAATGGCTTTGCTTTGAGATGCTGTGGGGAGATCCAAAGAGCACGAATAGGAAAAAGCTAAAACTGTGTCTGCGGAGCTCCAGGCAGAGGTCATGATGGGAGGCAGGGTTTCGAACAGGCCAGAAAACTGCGGAGTGTGCTTATCCAGCCCTCCACTTACCAGCTGAGGCTGGGTTTTGCATTTTTAAATCCTGGGGGAAAGAATGTTTCCTGACCGACTAAAATTCAATACAATTAAATCTTAGGGCTCACAAAGGGTCCTACGGGTGCGAAGTGATGGTCCTTGATTTCAGATAAGCTGCTTCTATCCCACATCGGCAGGTGGAGAAGCCGGGCCAGGGACCACACGGCGCGCAGATCCTACAGCACTTCCTGTGTGACTCTGCACCGAAAGGCTCTGCCGCTGCGGGCCTGCGCCGCTGAGCTGTCACCTCTGTCCCCCTCTTGCAGGTCATTTGGCCAGGAAGGAAGACAAAAAGGGACAGTAGTGGTACTGCACCACACCACCGTGGCAGATTTTTGCTTCTTTTATAAGTTCTTGTGTTTTGATGAGACACTGGCACGTTTTTCTTAAAATGTCTGTGAAACTCCCTTTTATAAACAGCACTGTATTAAAGACTCATTTAAGTATTTCAGGCATAACCAAGCACACCGGCAGCTTCGCATTACCATTAGGTGGCGCCAGAGCGCTCTGCCCGCCGAGCGCACTCGGGACGCGGCAGTCCGTGCGCTCCTCAGCCACACGGGGGCGCCGTCCCGCAAGGGTGCGGGCTGGGTTTCAGAGCCAGGCGTCGACCTGGCTGAGTTCAGTCCCAGGACCGTGGAAAAAGGAAAAGAAAACCAAGGGGACCAACAACACGGAGCAGCTTCTTACTGTGAAAACAAGTCCAACTAGAAGCCTGAACACACCAAGTGGATCAACACTGACAAACCCTTGCTCTTGTTTTTCTTCTTCTTCTACTAGGGTTTGAACCCAGGGCCTTTGCACTGAGCTACATGCCCAGTCTTTCTTATTTATTCGTTTATTTATTTACTCTCACTTGGTTATTGGGCTGCCCAGGCTGGGCTTGAACTTAGTGATCCTCCTGCTTCAGCCTCCCAGAGTGCTGGAATTACAGACTGGCACCATCATGCCTGATGATTCTCTTGTTTTATACCTATATCACTCATTACTCCTCACTTATGTGGAAATTCGCCATTGTAGACAATAGTAAAAAATTTCCAAACATCTTTATATTTTACTCTCTTGGTTGAGATGAAGGAGTAGTTATGGTCTTTTTGTGGAATTAGAGGAACATCACCATATTGTTAGTTACATTTTAAAAATTAATTGATTTTATATAACCTTTCCTGAGTTCTGAAGGACTAATTTTTTTTAGAAATTACATTATCATGTGTTCAACTTATAGTGAGCAATTATTATATTCTATGATGATTCTTTAGCCATTTTTCCAAATGGGGGGAAGAAGGCAGGGAGGAAAAGAGAGAGAGAAAAAGAGGGAGGGAGGGAGGAGGGAAGAGAAAGCTTGGCAGTTTTTTCTCTTAGCACGCTTGACAACAGGAAGAATATCCCATAAACACAGACAACTTTATAGGGTTTGAGGTATACAGATTGGTTTAGCGCTGAGACCACTTGAGATATACTATATTTTCTATACTATACTGTTTCCTGTGGTAACTTTTTAGCCTGTACCTTCTGTTGTGATGTAAGATGGGATCTGAGATGCTATAAATTGTATGCTTTCTATTTCAGATGGAGCGGTTTTGAGGGGCAAATGAAAAGCAGCATAAATAAAGGGCCAAAAGCTACTGGAAATGTGCAGTGAGACCTGTGGATAAAGGTAAGGAATGAATGACTCTAATTCCTAAATCAAAAACTTTGAAGAAATAAGAGGCAGTTTAAGACCAGTGCACCACCTAAGATTAGCTATTAATGTCTTCAGCAAAATATTAATTTATCAAGTCCAATAATATGTGTAAAGGCTAACTAAGTTATATTATCTCAGGGATGTAAATTTGGTTTGTGTTAATAATCAGTGTAATTTACCATCAGTAAAAAAGAAAAAGCAATATGGAAAATGTAGAAAAGAGTAATATGGAGAAAATATTTACCATATTAGCAAAAAGGAAAAGTTATATGATTCAATAGATGAAGAAAAAGCATCTGACAAATCCTAGCACATTAGGAATATGCTTTTTCCACCTTTTTCTTCCATGATTATTGTCTGAGTCTTAGATTCGGCTTTTAGAAGTATCATTTTAGAATGAGTTGAATGTGTTTTCTGGAGATCGACATCATTAATTCATCCTTAAGGCTTCGTTGTACTTGAGGCTAATTTTATTTTGTTTATTCTCCGATCTCAGCTAACCGGTTTTCAGTACAAGGCTCCACTGACTTGACTTAGTGATTGGCATTATCGGAATTTCTGTAAGGGTAACGCTTGTTGTCTAGCGCAGAGGGGACGCACAGCTGTATTTAACTAGAGAGGAGCAGTGAGAAGTGGCCACCTGGGCAGTGCTGTGCGGAATGCAGGAGAAATCCCCCGATTTCAGTAACTTGCAGAACAAGCTTTCCACTGCCAGCACAGCCTGCCAAGAGCCGGGAGGCCACCCCGTGCAGCCGGCCGGCTGGACCCGCGACCGGCAGGCTCACAGGTGGGCGAGGTCGCCGCCTCTGCCGGTTCCAGGGCACGGAGAGGAAGCGGTGACCTTCGCGGCATCCCCTCGCCCTCTCTCGGGTCACCGCGCTCGGAGCACGGCGGACAGGGGCGCCCAGCAGCTGCGCCCGGTGTGGCCTCCCGGAGGGCTCCGGCCTGGACCTGACCGGCTCGGGCGCTCCGGAGTTCTCTGTTCTCTGCTCCTACGAGTCAAGGATTAAGAGTAAGAGCGAGGTGCCCGCGGCCGTAATTCGCTCCTCCCCGTAGCTGGGGCGGCGTGCAGAGCCAACAATTTAAGTGCTGTGTATGTTTAACCTTGAATAAATAGCTGTCATATTAAGAGTGGTCACAATGACGTTTGAGTTACAGTAGCCAATACTGTGCACGGATTGTGTGATTTGTGGGTGAAATATGGGAGATGTATTGATGGATATTAGAAGTAAGACTTTAGTCATATTCTTATAAGCTGTTAAACTTACTGTAATGCAGCTAATCTGATGTTCGGGACAAGTGAATACAGTAAGTTTCCATTTTCACTGTGAGGAAGTTCAAACTTTGTGATAAAAATTCTAAACATGGCCAGACTCACTATGTTAGTATAATGAAAGTCTATGAAAAGAACACTTTTTAAAGTTTCTGCGTCCTGCTATTTCTCGTTTGGTGATAGACAGCAAAGTAGAAGGTAAAAAGTTAGCATTTCCTTGAGGAGGTTCCAAGTGTGGTCAGGGTGGCATTAGTTTTTATGCTGTTTAATAAGCAGTAATTATTCCATGGTCTCTCAAGGACTCAGCACATATGATCCTTGTGCCCACACTCAAGGCATGTGACCAGTTCGATAACCTGACTTTAGACATGCAAGTCGCTAAGACATTTTAAAACTCATTGAGCTATAATTCACATACTATAAAATTAAAACCTTCAAATTATATGATTCAGTAGCTTTTTAGTATATGATCGTCATGCCCAAGAGAAACTCAGACCCATTAGGAATTACCTTCATTCTTTCCTTGCCACAGTCCCTGGAACTCATTCATCTGTTTTGTGAATCTGGATGCTTCATATACTTGTAAATGAAACCAAAGGGTATACAGCATCACACCAGAGCGAGTTATGAGCACCCATGTTTATAGCAGCGCAGTTTAGAAGATGGCAGAGCACTAAGCAGCAGGAAAAACAGCCTCTCAGAGAGTCACCATCCAGATGCTGGAATTTATAGCACCATGAGAAAGATAAGAAGGAAGGAAGTGGGTCCCTGGACCCTGGAAGAATCTGAAGTGTGAATTGAAGCCCATAGAGAGAGTGAGAAGAAAAACTTTAATGAAGAAGAAGGCGGTAGCTGCCAGCACCTTTGCCCTGAGCCAGACTCACTGCATGAGAGGAGTTGTTGGAACCTGGGGATGCACAGTCATGGTGACAGCTGGCAACCCCAGAGGCCTCTGCAGAGGGGAGCCGTGGACCTGGAGGACTGCACTGACTGGCGGTGAGTGCAGAGGACTCAGTCCTCCCTTGGGAGA
>RJWT010042829.1:0-12062 GCA_004365215.1 Cuniculus paca | reverse complement strand
AGGAGAAGAGCCACAAGAGGGGAGGAGCCGTGGACAAGAGTGTAGGTCACACCCATCTAGGTCATCTAGGTCACACACCTGTGACCTACTTCCTTCCACCAGACCTCACCTCCTTACAGCACATTCAGCTATGAACTCACCAAATAGCTAATCCATTGGTGAGGTCAGTGACCCATGATCCAATTGCCTTCCAAAAGCCCCATGAGCCCTGCTGCTTTGGAGGCGAAGCTCTCATACGTGAGTCTTTGTGGGACTTTCATACTTAAACCATAACGTATAGTATATACATAGACTAGTAACGGTTGCTTAATATTATTATCAAGGATAATTACCACATATAATTATTCACTTTCCACTTTTATACAACTGGCAGCAGTTTCCATTAGCATCTCCTCAAACGCATAACAATTGCATCTGACAGCTATAACATCATGAAGACGTGAGGAATTCTTCAGCCCTAGTATAATTTTATGGAACCTCCATCACGTACATGGCCCAGTATTGACAGAAATGTCTTTATGTGGTGCTTACATCATGCTTCCCATCCTACCAACTCTGGGCCCGAGCAAGACTCGCTTTGTTCAGTGGGATCCACAGAAGCGGTGGTGTACTATTCCCCAGCCAATGTGTAAGAGACATCACAGACTTCCACTCACTTCTCCTGAATTTCCTCCATTGTTGTGAGAACATTCTTGGAGTAGATACTGGTCCCAGAATGATGGGAAACATATAGGACAAGCCAGTCTAGCCCCACCCCTCAATCTGGACCTAATCTCATCTGCCAGCTCATAGCCTGCAGCAGTCATCACCCCCCAGGCCCAGAAGCAAGAGCACTACAGCTTGGTGTTGTAAGCCACTAACTGCGTTTGCAGTGACTTATTACGCAGCCTTATGGCAGAAAGTGCTGACTAATACACATACTATTCATCTACATTTAAAATACAGGCAATATATTGTTATTTTGGGGGCTATCTGTTATTGTTAGTTATTTGTCTCTTTTGTTTCTTGTTTTTCTTGTGTTTTGTTTTGGTTTTTCCTCTAATGCAGAAAGGATAGATGTACATATACAGGCTTATACATGCCTAGAACTTCTCCTCAAGAGTTTACAAGAACTGATTTTATTCATGAAAGCTGGGCCCTGGAAGTACATCAGGGAGTTACAGAGTCAATGACTACTCAGTGAGCCAAGGCCTGAGATAAAGTCAGGAACCCATGAACCCCAGAACCCCAGAACCTCCCTTCAGGAAGGAAGCTCGCCACTATCTTGTCAGAATGCAAAACTCAAATGCCCCCAGGGACCTCTGTCACTTTGCCTCTCAGTCCGAGCAGTGGAGGGCCGGACAGGAGGTCAGCCTTGGCTAACTAAGTGTTACCCTGCAGGTGACCTGCTGGAGGCCAAAACCTCATCCCCACCGTGCTCCTTCCACGAGAGAACGGGGGCGTTGAGGGGAGCTAAACTGAATCCTCCTCACCCTCTTAACTGTTTTATTTATCAACTTTGGTCCTAAAGGGATGCTGATGAGAATGCCACAGGAGATGAATGAGACAGCGGAGAGCCCAGACGGCGGCGCGGGCAGCAGGCGGGATGTGCTTCCTGGGCAGAGAACGCAGTTGTTAGGAGGCCCACTCCCCGCTGACTCCATCCTCTCCTCAGTTTTGGTTTTCGTTGGTTTGTTCATTTGTCTGTTTTGTGATACTGAAGACTGAGCCCGTGTACTTCCCCCTGAGCTGCATCCCTCATCAGTTCCTCCTGGCCTGGAGTGGCCCCGAGGAAGGCCAGGCTCAGGTCCCCTGTGTGCCCAGCCACCTTCCCCACGGATGGCAGAGAGGATTGGGGGCCCTACAGAGGACTACGCTTGGGGTCGGGGGCCAGTGTGCCCCTTTTGCTTTTTATTTTGAGGCAGGATCTTTATAAATCACAAATTACCCAAGCTGGACTTGAACTTGTGATCCTCCTGCCTCAGCTCTCCGGAGTGGTAGATTACAGCCCTGCATCTCCAGGTGTGGTTCAGCTCACTTAGCTCTAAATAAGCCTCAGGAAAGACAAAGAACCAGGGTGCAGGAAGGGAGAGGAGGCTTAGAAAGTGAGCCATGTAGTTTATGTCCAAAGAGAGGCAAGTACGGGAGAAATGGGAAGCCGAGGAAACCCAGAGAAGAGGAGCACCATTGCAGAAGACCTCTGGTTCTGGCATCCAGAGGTTGAACCTTGACTCTCTCACTTCTTAGCTGTGTGAGTTTGAGTAAAGTGCTCAGCTTCTCTGAGTCTCAGTTTTTCCATCTGCAAAATGGGAATGGAAGTAGTGCCCGCATTGTGGAGCTGTTAGGAGAATTCAGTGGGACAGTGAGATGGTGTACGCATGGTGCCTGGCTCAAAGGAGGGGCTTTGTCTCCTGTAGCTTGGATATTTGCTGGGCTCCTTCTGGGTGCCAAGTCGCATGCTGGAATTTGGCAATGAACAAAACAGGCAAGCCAGTGCCCTTGTGGAGTCAAGGTCTTGGGAAGACAATCACACAGAAAACAAGTGGGCACATAAAACAAGATCATCTGGGGATTTGCAGGTGGGATCAGGCAGGGTAGCTTGAGGGGTGTGCCTGTCCTAGACAGGAGGGTGAGGGAAGGTTTCTCGGGGGACATGACTTGGCTGAGGTGGACCAGAAGATAAGGAGGCCAGTGAGGGGAGCTGGGACAGACGGAGAGCAGGGAGAGCCACTCCCATCAGTGAACAGTGCCACCTGCCCTGGAGCGGCCCTGAGAAAGGCCAGGTCCAGGTCCCCTGAATGCCCAGCCACCTTCCCCACTAGCCACACCCTGATCGGGGAGAGAACGATTGGGGGCCATAATGCTTGGCATTTTATTTCCCCTGGTACGTGGTATCTGTGACACAGGGTCTGTTTTAGGCTTCTTCCACCCCGTGTTTGTGGGATATTTAGTCAAAATCTTAACTGAGCCCTAGCACCCCACTCTCAGGAGCATGACAGAGACAGACTCAAACGACACTTGCCTGCCAGGCCATCTGGGGGCCCCAGGTTTCTGGGGCTGCTGCTTTCCACAGATGCCACCTTCTGCCTGGTCTCATAGGTGGGCTTTACAGAGTTGGCTGAATTTAGGGTGTGTGGTACTACATTAGTCCACTAACTGGAATTAGCATAGTTCTAGGTGTGGTGGATGGATTTACCAAAGACAGAAACCCCACCCTGGGTGTGGGTGGCATCACTCAAAACTTTTGTAGCCTGTTTGGGGTAAAAGGAAAAGGCAGGCTCACTTCCGCTGCTTGCTGCTTCTTGCCTGCCTTGCTGTTTATTGACTGGCTCTCCTCTGCCATGTCCCTGTGCCATGCCACTGGGGAACTGACCCCAGCCCCTCACAAGGAGGTCACGGCCTGCTCAGGAGCCCATGGAGTTTTTAGGCCCAGGCCAACTGCAGGCAAGGATGGAGAGGGGCTGTTCTAATCTTCACAGAACTCTCACTGGAGGCTAATCCTGTCATTTCCCAAGTAAGGGACCTGAGGTGCGGAGGAGGAAGGCCAACTAGCTTACAAATCAGAGCTGGGATCTCAACCTAGGTCTTGGGTTTCTCTGGCTCCAAGTCGTCCTCTTTCTGCCAAACCCAACTGGTGCACTCCCGTCCACACCTAAGCAGCCAGGCCAATCACTGCTTCCCTGGCCACATCCTTCATGGATGACACTGACCTCCATGCTGCACTGTGACCCTGCCCCTGCCTCCGCTCATTGGACCTGAGAGGGTCCCAGCTCCAGCCAGACCAATCAGATTCTCTCTCCTCAGATTTTTGAAAATGGAAAGGAAAGACTTAGTTAACTGAGAGAGGAGGGAACATGCTGGGCTGGAGGGTGAGGCAGACCACTGCTGGAGGTGGTGATCATGCACCGTATGCCACAGAGGAGACTGCTGCAGATGTGCAGAGGCACAGAGGTGAGACGCGGGTCATCAGAGAGCGGAGGGGTCCTCTTCTCATGTGCTAATTCCCATGAGTCCCCTCACAACCTCCTTTCTAGCTTGAGCGTCTTTTAGGGCCTTGCAGTCAACTTTTCTGCCTCTCTAAAAACCCCACCAGCTCCCAGTCCAGCTCCAGCGCCCAGGATTTAGAAAGCACTGGTCCTCAGCAGGTCCAGAAGTAAATGGCTGCCCTTCCTAGACACCCTGCTGTCAACAGGGGAACAGGGAGAGGATCAGAAAGGGCAACTTTTGACTTCAGCAGGTCCACAATTCCAGGTTCCACACAAGTCTCCACGGAGGCAAATGTCCCTTGGCACACTGGCTGGATCCTTAGTGGGGACAGAAGCCAGGGCCCTCAGGGAAACAAGCAGGGCAAAGACCATCTAGATCCTGTGGGGCCAGATATCCACAGGGACTGAGCAGCCAAACTTGATGGGGAAAACAGAAAGGGGCTTTTTCATCCTGCTCATGACAAAATTAACAAGGTAAGGATAAACAGGCTGCTCAGAGCCAAAGGTGCAATGTCAACAGGGTGACAGGCAGTGACCAGATTTCTCCCAATTCTGCACTGCTTCTGACTGCTCTGGCAAGAAAGATCATTTAAACAGGAAAGGGCAGTGAGGAGCCAGCAAGGCAAAGTCCAAGTTCCAATGAAAGCCCCATCAGCACTTTCTCCATTTGTCCCAGCCCCCGTGTACCATCACAGGCTCTGGATTTGGGACCCTCTGGAAATCAAAGGGACCTCAGTTGGCATGTGGTGGAGACCTCTAGGGAGCGGGGGAGGAGCCTGAAAGCTGGTAAATTTCAGGTTCCAGTGTGTAATGAATCATGCTAACTTCAAAAAAAGAAAGCAACTAGGCTGTCATTGGGACTCCAGGTTAACTCTAGGAGGGTTCCCACACCCCCCTAACTCCTCTCCTTCCCCACCCTGGAATATTCCTGTCTGCAGGGAGGATGGTCAGGAGGGCAGCAGAGAGACAGCTCCAAGGCCACAAGAAAAGGACTTTAGAATTGCAAGAGTATGGACTTTGAAGTTCAAAAGCAACAGAATTCACTGTATATAACGTATTTAGAAGAGATGGAGGTCAGAGCAATCTCTTCTTTCCTCTCCTCTCCTTTTCCTCCTCGTCTTCATTGTCCTATTAAATAAAGCTCCTGTGGCCTGGGAGATAGGAAAGGGAGCTAAGGATCTGACAGAGATTCCCACACATCACCAAAATCCATTTCCTTTTCCTCAAGGGCACAGGATAGAACTACATTTCCCAGTGTCCCTTGTAGCTGAGTGCAGTTAGGTGACCAAACTGTAGCCAATGGAATGAGCCATGTCCAAGCCTGGTTCATAGGGACTTTCCACTTGGTCTCTTTCCCCAACCACTGGCTGAATGGAGAAGACTCCAAAGTCCAGAAGTGGATAAAGTCACTAAAGAGAAGGAGGTTGGATTTCAGCATGAACCTGTGCCTGCCACAGGAACATCTGCATTGTACTTGACATGAGCAGAAAGCTAACTTTTATCATGCAGAGCCCCCAGGATTTGGGAGCTTGTTAACAGTACTAATGCAAGGAGAGCCGAAGCCAACAGAGATGATGGAGGAGATCACGGGAAGGGGCACCGCACTCTCCCCCGACACACTCGCATGTGGGTGGATGGGTGCATGCGTGGGTGCATGAGAGCATAGGTGCATGAGCAGGTAGGTGGGTAGGTGCATGAGTGGGTGGATAGGTGAATGAATCGGCTCCAAATGAGCTCATATCCTATTTACCTGTGTACCTGACACCACTCTAAGTATGGGAAAGATATTAATGAGCAAAGGAAAGTATTGGAAAGATACTAATGAACCTAAATTCCTTCCTTGGTGGTAATTACAGCTTTTTATTCTTATTACCATGGTTAACAATCCTGATGTTATTATCCCCATATGATAGATAAGTAAACTGAGGTCTAGCAAGACTAAGACAACTTTCCAAGGTCACATAGCTGGAATGTGGAGGATAGTTTTTTTAAACTGGGGTCCTGCCACCAGATGGGGAGAGGTATCTGCCAGGCAGGCAATGTCTCCCTCCAAAGCAACAGCTGAGCCATATACACTCAGCACTTAGAATTTACAGACTTATAGATGGCAAGAATGAAACTTTTTTCTGATTTCCATGTCTCTTTTATTTTCTTTTTTTTCCAAATCCATTTTATTTCAAAGGGAAGGAGAAGAAGGAGGAGGAGGAGGAGGAGGAAGAGGAGGAAGAAAAATTTCAACAGACATCAATCAGGGCAGTGATAGAATTTGAACCCAGGCAGTCTGCTTCCAAAGCCCTATGCATTTAGCCATCACTACATTTTTTGGTTGGATGAGTTCAACCAAAATAATTAAATAAATCCAGATGTCCAGTTCTCTGGGCTGCTCCTGACACACCTGAGGCCACATGTTCATGGCAACATCCTTCTGAAAGGTGCTGCATAACACTGCCCCCTTCAGGTGGGGCTTGCACACTTCAGGTCAAGTTCCAGGGTTAACTAAGCACCAGTCATCTGGCTCTGGTTGGGCCTGGACCCACCCATCCATTTAGGATGAATTCCCTCATCCAGGCTTTGTGTCTTTTCCTAATAGGTGTTTGTGACCCCTGGAGGAAGCCCTTGGACATTTACCGTGTGCCAAATTAACAAAAGGCAGAAACCCAGTAGGAGGGTAAGTGGCAAGCAAGGATGGAATGTATTTTAAACCAAAACCACACAGGGTCTGAACAGGCCTACAGCAGGCCCTGCTCCCCCAGGGAAGCAGGAAGCAGTAATGGGTGAGCAAGTGAAACCAGGCAGGGTTCACCTCGGTACTTCCAGCCAGGCCTGCAAACAGCAGAGACATAAACTAGAAGATTTGTTTAAAACACTACTGTTCATGAACTTACAGTAGAGAAACTTTCTTAAATAGGACAGGAAAAGCACTAGTGGCCAGGCGTGGTGGCTCACACCTGTAATCCCAGCACTCGGAAGGCTGAGACAGGAGGATCGTTGTGAGTTCGAGACCAGCCTGGGCTACAAAGTGAGCTCAAGGCCAGCCTGAATGGCATAGTGAGACCCTGTCTCAAAAAGACAAGGGCTGGGGATCTAGCTCAGTGGCCTAAGTGCCTGCCTGGCAAGTACAAGGTTGTGAGTTCAATCCCCGGTGCTGCCAAAAAAAAAAAGAAAAAAAAGAAAAAGCACTAGTGCTAAAGCAAAGAGTAAATTCGGCAATTAAAGTTAAGAACTTCTTTCAACCCTCACCTTACATGATATAAAAACTCAAATGGATTAAAAACCTAAACATAGGAGCTAGAGCTATAAAACTTGTAGAAGAGAAGGTTCATGACACTGGATTTGATAATGATTTCTTGGGTATGAAACCAAAGGCACCAGCAACAAAAGGAAAAATAAATGAATTAAGTCGTTTATGGCCGGGGATATAGCTTAGTGGCACAGGGCCTGCCTGACAAATGTGAGGTCATGAGTATGATTTCTGGTACCAAAAAAAAAAAAAAAAGCATTAAAATTTGTGTATTTAAAGGACAATATCAAGACAACGAAAAGGGAACCCATGGAATGGAAGAAAATATTTGCAAATGACAAATCTGATAAGGGTTAATATCCAGAATATATAAAGAACTCTTCCTGTTACTTAACAATAGCAAAACCAAGAAAACATTCTGATTCAAAAATTGACAAATTCTCTGATGAACATGTCTCCAAAGAAGATATGCAAATACCCAATAAACATATGAAAAGATACTCAGTATCAGCAAGCATCCTTGTAGTCAGGAAATGCGGATCAAAACCACAGTGAGATCCACTTCACATCCATTATGACGCTGTATTAGTCAGCTTTACCATCGCTGGCCACAATGCCCCACACCCACAACTTAGAGGAGAGATTTAGCTTGGCTCATATTTTAAGATGCAGTCCGTGGTTGGCTGGCTTCAAGGCAGAAACGTCATGGCGGAAGGACATGGTAGAGCAATGCTGCTTAGTTCACGGCACCCAGGAAGCGGAGCAGAAGAGTGCCTGAGAAGAAGGGGCCAGGGGCTGGATACAGATTCCCAAGGCCTCCATGACCCATCAGTCCCATGGGCTGATCCCAAAGCCAACCAAGCTGACACTCCATCCTAACTGCCATAAATGGCGGGAAGGGGGAGGGGGAGGGGGAGGGGGGAAAAAAGGAAGAAAGTAGGGATGGAAGGAGAAAGGAAATAATAGGTATTACCCAGGTTCTGGAGAAACAGCATATAGACAGACAGACAGACAGACAGACAGACAGACATATCCATGATTATAGCAGCATTATTCCCAACAGCTAAAGGATAGAAACAACCCAACTATCCCTCGACAGACACACAGATAAACAGTATGTGGTATACACACACAATGGAATATTCTTGAACTTTAAGAAGGAACTAAACTTTGTGGAGATGAGAAGGAATCTGGGTATGAGGGAGATGGGAAGAAGGGAATAAAAAGGATCAAGATGACAAACATATGTGGACCAGTAGTCCATGATAAATATATTCATTGGGCATCACAAGTGTATACTATTAAAAAAATGTAAAGTAACTATACAAAAAAAGAGCAAAATTCTGACACCTGCCATACCACGGATGAACCTGAAAGACTACTAAAAGACACACACCACACACAAAAAGTCGAACACTGATGGCTCTACTTATGTATGAGGAACTTATAGTTGAATTCATAGAGATAAAAAGTAGAATGGTGGCTTCCAGAGGCTGATGGAAGAAGAAATGGGGAGTATTGTTTAACAAGTACTGAGTTTCAGTTCGGAAAGATGAAAAAGTTCTGGAGATGGATGACGATGGAAATGACACAGTATGTGAATGTATTCAATACCCCTGATCTGTACACTTAAAAATGGTTAAGATAGTAAATTTTATGTTATGCATATTTTACTACGACAAAAGAAGTAACAACCTCTGTTCATCAAAGGACAAAGGAGGTAAGGCAAGCCACAGAGTGAGAAAGGATGCTTGCAGTATATATAAGAAACCAAAGACTACAGTAAGAAAAATTCTTATAAATCAACATGGAAAAGGTAGACAATCTAATAGAAACACAGGGAAAAGCTGCAAACAGGCACTTCCTGCAAGAGGGAATCCAAATAGCCACAAACATGAAAAGACACTTAGCTTCATTAGTGACTAGGGTGACCCTAAGATACCATTTCTCACCCACAAGATTGGCAAAATTTATAAATCTGATAATCCCAAGGATAGCGGGATGGGAATTTCCCTGCCGTGTTAGTGGGAGTATAAATTGATGTGCCCCGTTGGGGAATGCTATGGTTTACTTAGTAAAGCTGAAGATCCACAAAGCCAGTCTGGCAGTTTCACCTCTGGGTAAACAGTGCCCAAGTGGGTTTCAGACTGCAGCATGCATCAGAATCAGTAGAAGGCCGGTTGAACAGAGGCTGTTGGGCCCCAGAGGGTCAAGGTCCTGGTTGACAGAGATGTGAGAATCTGCATCTTTAACAAGCTCCCAGGGATGCTGAAGCTGCTGGTCTGGGGGCCACACTTGAAGGACCAGCAGCATTATTCATAATAGAAACCAAAACTGCCCCACGTATCCAATGCAAGGTGAACCGACACATGTGCTATGGTCCTGCAATGGAATACCATAGAGCAAGAAAATGAACCAACTGTAGTCATAAGATCAGCACAATGTTGAGGTAAAGAAACCAGACACAAGAAAGCACACTGATCATATTTACACGAAAAGTTCAAAATCAAAAAAATCTACCATGTTTAAGTGTACACACTTGGTAAAACTATAAAGCAGGCTCAGCAAACTTTTTCCAGATGAGACCAGAGAGTAAGTGCTTTTTGTCCTGATAGCGCCATCACAACTGCTCAGCTCTGCCGTTGTAGGGCAAAAGCAGCCACTGATGAGAATCAAAGAAGGGGCATGGCTGTGTTGCAGTAAAACTTGATTTGCAAAAAGAGAGTGGGAGTCATAGTTTGTCAACCATTGCTCCAAAGCTAAACAAGGCAGTGATGACCTCCCCTGAAGGAAGAAGTGAGTAGTGGTCAGAAAGGGGGTGTGCAGGTGCCCCTGGGAATCTGGTAATAATATTTCCTGACCTGAGTGGTAATAAAGTTTTTGCTTTATAATAATTTGTTTACCTGTGTATTTATATGTTTTGTCCTTTTTTTGCATTGTAGTATATTTCCCAATTCTAAAAAGGTTTAAATGAATAAATAATTGATCAACAAAATGTAATCTATCCATACAAAAAGTTAAGGTCTTGTGGAGGTAGAGAGTGGAAGAGTGGTCCCTGGGGGCTGGGAAGTGGCAGGGAAGGGAAAATGGGAGATGGGTAATCAACAGGGGTCAGGGTATCCTCACCAAGACACAAAGGGCCTTTAAAACACAAAACAAAATTTCCAGCAAGGCCCAAGCAAAGCAAAGCTTGCTGGAGTCTAACTGGCTCTAACCTTCGGGAAACAAAATAGAGTTATATAAGGAGGAATTTGTGCTGGTGTTCTGTAGCACAGCAGGGTGACTATAATCTACTACGATTTATAATAAACTTCAAAATAACTAGAGGAGAATAGCCTGAAGTTCTACAACATGTGGAAATGATAAACATTTGCGGAGATGGATATGCTCATTCTGCTGATTTGATAATTATACATTATATGCATGTATCAAATTATAATACTTATCCTAGAAATACATTCAAATATTATGCTTCAACTTTGAAAAAATGTTATTTGGCAATAAAAGGAAATTAAGGACTGATACTGTTGATACATTGTGTCAATTTGAGTTTAGAAGTTTAACTAAGAGACTCAGCAGGGAGCCAGGATCCTTGCTTTGTAAATATCCTCATCCTGTGCAAGAGGAGGGCACAGAGACTTGGGGGGTGGGGCACAGAGCTATTGTGAGTGCTACATCTGGGGGTGGAGCAGGGGCTGGCCTGATACAATATAAGGGAGGAAAAGAGGTTCATTTTGCTCTTTTGCTCTGGCTGCTGCCTTGAAGTGTTGCCCCAGTGCCAAGTCACCCTGCCTTGGAGCCAGCTGATTATGCACTGAAACCTCCACAATCTGGAAGCTAACTAAACCTTTCCTTCCTTCATTTTGGGCTCAGGTATTTTGTCCCAGTAAGGAGAGAAAAGTAACTGAGACGACATGTATCAAATTATAATACTTACCCAATAAATAAGTACAAATAGTATGCTTCAACTTTGAAAAAGTGTTATTTGGCAATAAAAGGAAATGAAGGACTGATAACATGCCACAATATCAGCAAGCCTTGAAGACAGCAGGCCAGGTGAGAGAAGCCAGGTTTCTACGTATCCAGAATTGGCAGCTTTATAGACAGACAGGAGCTCAGTGTTGTGCAGGGCAGCGAGCATGCTGGATTGACGGGAGGTGGCTGAGGGACTTTGGGGATGCTGAAAATGCTGTCAAATTGATAGTGGCAACAATAGCACAACTCTGAAGATACTAAAACTCTCAAACTGTAAACTTTACATGGGCAAATTTTATGGGAGGGGAACAAAATTTCAAAGAACCTAGCATCGGAATAATTTCTTTAATTTAAAACTGGGGTTGGGGCTGTACCTCAGTGGTAGACCACCTGCCTAGCATGTGTGAGCCCATAAAATAAAAACTATTGCATAAAATCAACACCCTCTCTCTGTCCTTGTTAGCAGAGATGAACACATACAAGGAGACCACACAGATAAAAGCCAGCTGTCCTTCCTCCTGCTCCAGAGCCCCTGACCCATCATATTAGGCCCTTTCTCTGCCTTGGACAAAACACGCACTGAAAATCAGAAGCCCAAGCCAGGAGTGATAGTGCACACCAATAATTCCAGCACTCTGGGAAGCTGAAGCAGGGAGATTGAAAGTTCAAGCTAAGCCTGGGCAACTTAAGGGCTTAGCAAGAACCTGTCTCAAAATAGAAAATAAAAAAGATCTAGGGAGATAGCTCAGTGCTTTCTCTCCAGTATCACACACACACACACACACACACACACACACACACACACAATCAGAGACCCAAGAGGCCAGAGATTCTGTAAACAAGCAGGGGCCAAGGCATCCTAAACAAGACACACAGCACCT
>RJWT010042828.1:0-12059 GCA_004365215.1 Cuniculus paca | reverse complement strand
ATACAAGCTATCATATCCTGTTACAGACTTACAGAAGAAAACTTCTTCGGGTGAGACCTAGAAATCTGTTTTAATAAATCATTCATGTTATTCTGAGGCATGCTAATGTTTAAGTTCTACTGCACTAAAGAAAAATAATGTATAGCTTTTTAACCTCAAGACTTACTGTTATTTTTATCTACTGAGGGTTTTTTTTTTTTTGACAATATGAATAAAACTGACTAGTCACTGCCAGAAGTTATCAAAAAAGCAAGCAGACAGGTTCAAACAAAGAATATCAAGAATAAAAACAAGAAATATTTGTACAAGTTACATTAATGTTAAAAATAAGAGACTATGGAATATATTACACCAACATGACATGCTAAAACTGACACAAAATAAAATAGAAAAATTGGAAAGACTTCAAACTATTAAATTCAAATTTTGGTTTAAAATATTTCCTATAGAGATCCAAGATCAGATTTTTTTGGTTGAAAAGTTCATCAAATAATCTTATGAAGTTTATCAAATATCAGAGAAAGAAACAAAATGTAACCTTCAATAAACACTTCAATTGATAAAACAGATTTCATGTCACAAAGACAATGGACTTCTAAAAAAATCAGAAACTTTTAAGCACTGTATTTAAAAATCAGTCTATGTTTGCAGAAAAAAGAAAAAAAGGTTATTTCAGTGCATACAAAAGCCCATAAAGTAAAATTCAGTATATCATAACAGCATCTCTCTTCTTACACATATGAAAGCTTTCTATTTATTGAAAAGTATATCCAATAGAAAAAAAAATTATGAAATGGTCAAACTTTCTACCTGAGAGGAAAAATTAAAAAGAATGCCTATTGTGATCATGTCTTCAGAAAATCAAGAGATACTAGATTCTAAATAAGCCAAGAAAAATAAGTAAAAAAGTAGATCAACTGCAATGGGGAAAAACTCCCCCATTACACATCGATGTATATACACACATATTTAGAAAACTTTCTTAGAAAAAAAATACCAGGCAGAGATAGCTGTACCAAATATTTCAGGGTAAGTAATGCTAAAGTTAAAAGTGGCATTATCTAACACAGGAAAAATAATAAAGTATGAAGCCATTAAATAACAAAGTGACTTTAGACAATTCTAAATAATATACCAAAAGTTACCAAAGAGAATTAAGCAAGATTGTAAAATATAAAATCAATGTAAATATCAATTTTATTTCAATATAATATCCAACACACAATTAAAATCTCCCCTTTCCTCAGTTTTAGTAGGGTATAAACAGCATAGGCAACCACTGATTTGCTCTGTTAGGAAAACTTAGCTTTTGTTTTCTATCATTTTATATAAATGTAATTATAAACTATTTTTGGTCTAATTTTAACTCAACTGCAAATTAAGGAAAAAACTTCAGAAAACCATCAAAAATATGAAAAATAAAAAGACAGTAATTGATACGAGACCTTTACAATTAAAACTATTATAAGCTGCTAGGAGAAATTAAAGATCTCAATAAACGATACAAATTTAGAATAAATGGAAAAATCCATAGATAAAAATTTCTCCAAATTTAGTCTCAACATAATCCTAATTAAAATTTCAGCAATTTTATAAATTACAAACTAATTCTAAACTTTATATGCAAATGCTTATTGTCTAGGACAGTCAAAGCAAATTTTAAAAAGAACAGAATGAGAGGTTGAAGTACCACATGATTACAAAATTCATTCTAGAGGTATATAGTAAGGAAGATAACGCAATAGTGAGAAGGAAAGCCTTATAGGACAAGAAACAGAATGGAATATATAGAAATAGATCTACACACATGTGATGAATAGATTTTAAACCAGTGTGTACATACACATGGATAATTAGAAGCCCAAACTGTATCTTATCATAAACCAAAAACTAAATCAAAATAGATGGAAAACACAATCATACAAGCCAAAAATACATAACTGATAGAAGAAAATATAGACTAACATATACATGATTTTGGAGTAGATAAAGAATCTATGGATTTACAAAATGCATTAAACCATTAGAAAAAATTAGTTGAAATGATGGATTTTATCAAAATGGGAAACTATTTTCAACACTTTTAAGGAAATTAAAATGTAGAACAGAATAAAACAAAGAAAATTTAGAATGTATTTTGTATCTCGCAAAAAAACATCAATGCAGAATATATAAACTCGTATCTCAATAAGAAAATCAACTCATCTTTAAAAACAGCAAGAGTTCAGTCACCTATAAATACATGAGAAAAATCAATCACTAGTCATTAGAAAATTGAAAAGTTAATCAAATGAGGTGTGATTATATACTCATCATAAAACTTTACATTAAAAAAAGAATGACAGTAATAAGTATTGACAGGAATGAGGAAAACACAGAATTTCTATGCAATAATAACTGAAATACAAAATGATAGTTACTCAGCAAAACAACTCAGCTCTTTCTTATACTCTTAAGTATATACTTACTTTTCAACCAGCAATTTTATTATTAGTTGTTTACCAAACAATAAAAACATTATGCTCATGTCAAAATTTATCTATTCAAGTCTTCATAAAACTATTATTTGTAACTGCCCCAAGCTGGATAAACCCAAGTGTCTATCAACAGGTGTGTAGATACATAAACTGTGAGACAGTTATAAAATAGAATAATGCCATTAAAGAGGAATGGGATACTCTTAAAAAAAGATGGATGAATCACAAACTAATTAGGCTAAGTGGAAGAACATAGACACAAAATAATATATAGTATAAGATTCTATTCAAGGGAAAATCTTGCAAGTCAAATCTAAGTTACAATATTAGAAAGCATTAAAATGTTTGCTAGGGCAGAGACGGGTAAATTACAAATGGTATATGATGCAACTTTCTGGTTTGATGGATGTATTCTACGTCTTGCCTGTGATGTAGTTTTACAGATATATTAACTGATTAAAACCAATCTAAATGTATACTAAACAAGTTTTTTTTATTGAGTTTAGCAACATAGTCTCAGTAATAGTGATATGAAAATAAGAAAAAATACAAATATAAAATAGTATTTAATTTCAAGAACAAATCAAGTAAGAAATATGTAAGACTTTAATGTAGCCTTCTAAAAAATCATAATGTAAATAAGTTTAAGAAAAACTAGATATGGAAGAAATACATGATGTTCATAGTTCACAACAATCAAAATATTGAAGAGATCTACAGATGCAATATTATCAAAATTGCAAAAATCCTAAACATTTTACTCATTACAAAATCTCCAGCAAATTGTACTTGAAACATTCACAAAATGATTATCAAGAGTAGCTCAGTTCCCCTCCCCATTTCCACAAAGTCTACATCTGGGGATGGAATTACAGGGGAAGGCTGGGAAAATCAGCGAAAATTACTTTGTATTGCAAACATATATTAATAAAAAAGACAGTAAATAAAAATTTTAAATGAAAGCTTTAAAAAAGAGAATAGCTCAGACTTCTTTGAGAAAGAAAGAACAAGTTAGGAGACCTCACTAAGCCCCATACTGTTCTTTATTATATCTAAGGCTAATTATGATAGTGATGGCAGAAGGTTAGACAAATGAACAGCATAGAATTGAGTGCAAAGCCACAATAAGGCACACAGACACTTTTGATTTGCAATAAAAGTGGCAGAGTGTAGGTCAAAGAAGAGTCTTTCAAATAAAGGTTGCTTATCTTCACGTGTATATTACTCCTAACTCATTGTACTCATAGTTAATTCCAGATGGATTATATACCTAAATATAAAGTAAAGAATAAGACAGCCAGAAAGTAAGATAGGGAAATTGAAGGTTAATATTTATTATAAAATGAAAAGAAAAAAAAAACCCTCACAAACTAAAAACTGATAAATTGAATTTCATTAAAATTTACAACTTGCACTCATCAAAATAAATCATAGTGATGATGATAAAAGCACAGAAGAAAGCTATATAATTCATTATAAACTTCATATTCAAAATATATAAACCCTTTTTCTAATTAAGAAAAAGATAACTAAATTATTAAAAGGGACTATATAATTCAATGTGCAATCACAAAAAAACAAAACCAAAAGACCAATAAATGTATTTCAAAATTATTCAACTCCACCATTCATCAGAAAATTACAAACTAAAAATATAGTGGAACACCACTATGCTTACACAAAAATGGCTAAAATGAAAGTGACAGTAAGTCCTAACAAAGATACGGAGCAATAGAAATTCTCCTATTCTGCTACTGAGATAGGAAACCTGTGCAAATATTTTGAAAAATTATTTAGTACTCTAGTAAAATTAAACACACATAAACACTATGAATCAGCAATTTAACTAAGTTATTTATCCAGTAAGAAATGGTGTGCACCCACAAAATATTATACCCATAATAATTACAACTGCATTATCATCTATATAGCAATATTATTTGCATTAGCTAAAAAATTAAAAAAAAATACAAATGTCTAGAATCAGTTAAGAAAATAAAAAATGTCAATACATATATGCATGGCAATAGAAATAGAATAAGTATAAATTAACTATTGCTGTATGTAATATGGGTGTGTATAATAAACATAATGTTGAAAAAAAGATCCCATACACAAAGGAACACTTACTTAAAATTATATGAAGTTTTCAAAAGATAAACCTATTCTAAGATTAAATATCAGGGTAAGAAATCTGAAGAAAAGCAAGAACAATGACTGGGAAAGAAGCCCAAGGTGAAAGCTTCTAGATGGAATACTTCAAACAGGTTATTTCTTGATTTTATTGATGGTGTAAGTATGTTGAGTACATTCTTTCAGAGTTTTTTAAATTTTTCTTTGAGTCTTTTTTTGGTTTTGGTTTTCAATTTTTTTTTGAGATGGCATCTTTAGTAAGTTGCCTCAGCAGGCCTGGACTTGTAATTCTCCTGCCTCAGCTTCCTAGGTAGATGAGATTACAGGTATGTACAAGCACACCTGGCTTTCACTGAATTTTTTATGTTTTATATTTATGCTATGCTTCTAACAAAAATGGGAGCATATACAGATGTATACATATATGTATACACAATTTGACTACAGGAATGGGGTGCAGATCATTCTAAGAATGCTCTTTTATCACAAGAAATAGCATAGTATTTGTTAATTCCTATAATATATAGTAAACAGTTACAAAGATTTATTTTGAAATTTTCTATTTAAAACTTTTTACTATTCAAAGATGTTCAATTTTATCATGTTACCATCTACATATGTTTTAACTTTACTGGATATAGTACATGCATCATATAAGATAGATGATCATGATTGCAGCAACCAATGTTTTAAAATCACTCGAGATCTCTCATTTTATACTCTGAAATATAATAGCACTGATTTAATTACTAGCCAAAATATCAAAATGGCATAATTATAAAGTATAATGAAAATAATCAATTGACATGCTTACGTATTCTAACTATATTGATGTATTTATTACCTGTTTTACTGTGTTTAAAGAAAAGGAGAAAGTAAAATAGAGTTCTGCATACCTCATGTTTTCAGCTGAATCTTCTGGCATTGGAGCAACCGTTTGTACAGCTGGAAGGTTTTTGCTGGTAGCACCATTCACAAAACTAGAAGAGGAGGAAGAGGAGGAGGACCCTGAATCCACGGCACCTGTTCCCAAGAAAATAAATGTTAGTCTTAAATGTAAATTTATTTAATTACATAATTTAAAATACTTCATTACTATCTGATTTTCAAAGAATTATTCATCTGAATTGCAAAATAATATTTGACAATTAAAAGTTATTTGGCTACTAGAATACTAACAAACTCTTCACCAATTTTAAATGATAACCATTGCACTAAAATGCAATTGGTTTACTTATGTTAACCTGAAAAAACTATAGTTATGAATGGGAAATAAATAAAAGATATCAACAAATGAAAAACTTCTAGATAAAATGAGGCTGATAAAACAATGCAAGTTTAAATGTGAAAAATTTTACTTCTTTGTATTGCTATACTGCAGTATTTTTAGTTTCCATAATCTAAGATACAATTTACAATGGATTGTCTAAGGATAGTTTTGTGGTTCTGCAGCACTAAATGCTCATTTTGATAAAATGACCTCTTAAGAAGAATTATAAGGAGCTTAACTGTACCTCAGTTTAGAATAATGAGTTCTCAATGACACGAAGATGCCATTTTAGGATCTGTTTTTTTGAGAATATGTTATATTAGTATATTAAATAGCTGTGGAGTTGAGGGACATCCAGTGTTCTTAAATATTATCATATCTTTTACTAATTCCCATAAAACTGAGTTGCTTACTTGGATTTCCACTATTTGTAGAGATTCCATGTGCTGACACCTAAACTGGACAATATGCCCATTTCAGATGCTGGCCTGAAATTCATGTATCTAGAATCTTATTTGTAAGGATGAAATCTTACTTCTGCATATTTTTATTTTTCTTTGTAATATTGTATGTTTTAGGCCCTCATTAAACTTCAGGTGACACCATCTTCTGTATACACTGTTACTTCTTATATTGGAAAACATAATTGTCTCATAAAGATGTGATGTAATTTTTCATTTACTTAAGTCTTAAGAAAAATAAGGACTTTATTCAATACATACACTAAATAAAAGGTTTTTCTACTATGTTGGCATATTTAAAAAAACCTTAACATTTTTTAGTATTATATTTTGGTATAAGAAAACGCTTTACTCCTATTTCTAGAAAACCAAATGAATACAAAGAATAAAATTGCAATCCTAGAAAGACTTCAACATCAACAGTCAAGCCAAATATTTAAAATATAAATAAAATAATTTATTTATAATGTAGATAAGCCAAAGATGTCATATTCTTTCACTTAATGACATAATTATGTTTATTTGCTTATTTATATATACATGTTTAATAGAGTACATTCTACTTACTACAACCCCATAAATATGTTGTTCATGGTATGTCAGACTCAGGTGGTATGATAAACAAGATAGATACAGAGGCACATAGAAGAGCTACGAAATTAATAAAAATGGGAAGAATCTAAGCAATGATAATAAATGGAAAAGTTCAAGGGTATACAGTTTGGAGAAGAGAAGACTACTATAGTCAGGGAAGAAAAGTCAGGGATCATCTTGCGTTGTATAAATACCTAAAATGGAATCACAAAGATTTGGGTAAGGATTTATTTAGCTAATAATCAACAGGAACATTTCTGGAAATTTTTTTTAAAAAAGATATTTTAGACAGGCTTTTAAAATTTATAGTGATTTGGAATTTTTGGTCCCTAGAATCATTAGGAAAATGTTGGAAAATGAATTTGATACAGTTGTAATCTAAGTACATAAATTAATTCATTGTCAAACAATGGTTCTTATTCACATGCACTTTTAATCAAGTTGAGGCTCTTGCATATCATCAAGATTCTAAGGGGAGCTCTGCCTTCCCTTAGGGGATTTAGCAAAGAATACATATTGGAATTCAATCAGTAAATGTCATCAAATATATGTTCTGTCACTATCACTTATAGCATACCTTGATATTCTTTATACAATTCACTAACTTTTACATATTAAACTTTAGTATTCAAACTATACTTTGCTCCCCAAAATGTGTAATTGATTTCACTTCTAAAATAAAGAACATGATGTTTTGATAAAATTCAAAAACAATATGAATACTGTCACATAAAATGACCATTAAAAACTGTATCCTGGAACTACAGACTAGTTCTGAAATGTTGTAACAAAAAAGCATAATCTTCTTGAGACTGAAATAATCTTAAATTATTAGGGCGTCTTATTTTAATTTTTAAGATAAATAAGAAAAACTGAAGATATAGAAAACAGAAAGAAAAAGATGAGGTATCACAAAAATATATAGGGACAATACCTGTTGTATTAATCATACTTTTTGGTGTAGCTCCAGTGGCAGCAAATATATTAGAGGTGCTGCCTGTTGGCAGCCCACTTCCTGCAGTGGCAGCTCCCACAGTGGTTACAGCTAAACTACCTGGAGGTGGCTTCTTTACAGGCACCACAACACTCCTGCAAAAAGAAAAAAAAAAAAGGTTTACTATAAATTCTAATCCTGCTACTAATGGCAGATAAACACAGCATGGAATTTCACCTCTCCTTCCTTCATTTCTCCCTTTTCTCTATCTCTCTGTCTCTCTCTGTCTCTGTCTCTCTCTCTGTCTTCTTTGGTTTTAAAAACATTTTTAAACTCATGAACCCAATTCATCACTGAAAAGGCCTCTGAGTTCAATGCCCAGTACAATCCTCCCCCCGCAAAAAAATTAACATGTATTATCTACTAAAATTTATTCGGCAAACATCAATGTAGATTTTGTAGTCTGTAACTATTTCTTTAAAATGCAACTGGACTGGAATCATTAATCATGGAATACTTGAAAATATTTGCTCAAGTTGGCAGATCTTGCATATGTATATAAAATTTTTTGACAAAATATACATAATATGACCCTTTTATCCAAATCATATTTTCCATGTGTAAAATAATCACAAATGTAAACACCCAGAATACTCAGAGCATAATTAAAAACAGAGATTATAGTGGATAGAAACACAAAATTTGTAATTATAAAGCTGGCAGATCTGTAACCAATTTGGCTTACATTTACTTGGTTATCATTTAAGTGATACAATCAAAATACCTTTTTCAAAAAAATAGCTGTAAGAACAAAAATTGAAGCCCTTATGAGTAACTATATTGTTTAACATTCTTACTTAATTGTAAGTTTCAAGAAATCAGCCTAAGAAGATCATTAACAACTCTATGATACATTTACTGTTCGCCCTGAATTTTCATTCTTGTCACTAAAACCAGTATTAAAAAACTAGCAAATCTACAGTAAAAATACCTATTTTAAGCTTACACATTAGGCTGAATATCGATATGAAGCATAAATAGTTTTTTTATCTTATATTATTTATAAAATACTTTATTTTAGAGATATTCTTTTCCAGTGGATGAAATACCTGAAAGAACAACATTAAAAATTTGAGGATACTAGTTTACCTGAATATGTAAAACTCAGTAAATTTAAACACAAGTAGGTTTATAAAATCAGAAAGGATGAAATATAAATTAAATAAAAGTGATTATTTGTTAGTCAAGGAAGCAACACGATTGTAAGATATCTATAACAACACACAATTTCAAAAAATAACAAAATGTACTGAAAGTGCATGGCCTTTTCTCACCTTTTATTCTAAGTACAGTCTCAGGAAACCCTAGGAAATGAAGACTGAGCTAAATCACAAATATACACCAAATTCTCAGAAGATTGAAAAACATAGAGATCTATAGGATTAAATTTTATTTTAAAAGTTATGGCAAAGCTTAACTGGTGGTTTTAGAGAAAGCTAAGAGTGACAGTCATTAATATATCAAATGAATAGCTCAGCTAAAATATTTAATCAACTATGGATCAATATGGAAATCTGGCAAAAGAGTATTGCTGGAGAACTTAGGAACTCACATAAATTCTGAGGTTATTAAGCTTTTCTGTTAGAAAAAAACATTATAAATATTTCTGTGTGCCTCACTGTAATAGAAATGTGGAAAACTTCTCACAATTGTATTTCCTCTATACATACCATGCTTCCTCAGTATGCAATAATATTACAGGAGCTCTAGCATTTTTATACTTCATAAAAATACACTGGATAGGATCACTCAGTGTAATTAAAAATATATTTAAATCTAGAATGGATGAATAAAAGAAAAATATATTCAAATGTTGAATAGATGATTAAAAAATAAAAGGAATATTTTATATATATGTAGAAAAAAATTTATATATTGTCACATACTTTCTGATGAAAAATTTAATTCTAAAAGTTTATTTTAGACTAAATCTTGCAAAAATTTGATGTAATTTTCCTAGCAAAAATATTTTAAATTTTAAAACACTGAGGTTTATCAATGCTCCATTTTACATGGAGAAACCATCTTTAACAACGTCAATTAACAGAACTCAAATTCACCAGTAATTTTAAGAAGTTATTTCCAAACATACAATCTAGAGTAGGCATAAGGAATGCTTGTTAATACATTTTCAAACGATTGGCTAACAAAAGCAAAATCATAGATGACTTCTATCAGAATTGCACAATATTATTCGGAAATATGGCTTCATTACAAGTAACAGAGCCACTGAGTTTGCAACTATTTTTTTAAAATGAAAGATACGTTATTGGTAGAATAAGACTAATGATAATTTTGTGATTGAAAATAGTACCATTCTGGACTTTCATTCTAAAGCCTGTCATTTTGGATCGTATTTCCAAGGAACTCAATCTGATGTTAAAAGACATGCAGTAACTTAACTTGGATTTCAGACTTTAGTGCTTCAGAAGTATGTTTATATAACTCATAATGTAATTACATTTACCTTAAGACAGATAAGGCAAGTAGCAATACACAAAATATAATTGAAAAATGCAGTGGTTCAGAAGCACGTGTGAGGATGATGTCTCTGAAAAGCTGCTCAAAGCTTCAGAGTTTGAAGTTAAATTTTTGATGTTGTCACTCTCAATCTATTGAATGGCTGACAGACAATCAAACCCGTCTGGCTGGCTGGCAGCTCATTTTGCTGGCAGGTGGCAAACAATTAGACACACCAATTTGTGCCTCCTGATGACATTAAAGCATGAAACTAAGTTGTATGCAGGGCCTAGTGATTTGTGTGAAAGCATTTCAAAAATAATACTCTTTGCCGTGGCAACTCATTTCAGACTGCCACCTCCCATTATGGCTTTGAGCAGTGAAGACGACAGACTTGAGTTACGTGCAGTGCAAGGCCGCTTCTGTTCAATCCGTCATTGGTGCCCCCTGAGACCTCAATCCCCTCCTTTCATCAATATCACCTCATCATTTACATTTGATAGTACTTGAGCTACTGCATATATTAACTACACTAAAGATTCTTTTCCTAAAAAGAATTGAAATATGCTTTGTGCTCTTCCATTTCAGTTCTACTTATGCAATTTAGAATAATGAGTCCACACCCACTACATTATACAAAAATATTTCTGTTATTTGAAAACAATATTTTCAAGTGTGTGGTAAATTTTATATAGCTAAGAATACTGGCACTCAGGTAATTGTTTTACATTTCAATGAAAAATAATAATCCAAATTAAAAATATTTTGCTTAAACATTCCACTAAATTACAGTAACCGTATTTGTTTGTATTTTAGTAAAATTTAAAAATGCAATTTAAAAGAAAATGAGACATAAAATTTAAAATGATTTTATATTATATTATTGTAGCATTCATAGATACAGATTTATGGATATTCAAAAGTACATATACTTGAAAAATTTTATTCAAAGTCATAAACACAAATACAAATATATTCTGTGAACATGAACCAAATACTGAAATACAGAACATCAATACAGATAAGTATAAGGAAAAATAACTATATGAATGAACATACAAATATGTCACTACAAACCATTAAGAGAAAAATATTCTTCTACATTTTCCTGTTCCATCATTTCTCACTTTCAAAACTTTTCACAAAACAAATTTTATTTTTTAAAATTATTTCCTAACACTCTCTAAATTCACGGAAGATGAAACTTTCATCTTTATATTCCATAAGCTAATACCATTTAGATTTATACAACCAATTTTCAAGAAATATATGTAAAGCACTGCTTAAAGTGTTTGTAGGCAATGTTTAAACTATATTTGTGAATGAAAAGAATAATCCATTTTAATTCAATGGCTCTATTGCACACTTACACCCCTAAACTCAAAATATTATTCTTTACAGTTCCAACAAAGCATATTGGCCATTTTAGAGGAAGTTATATGAAATAGAAGTTATATTTTGATTATATATTTATTTTGACATACTATTTTAAGAAACATTCAGTTTTTTTTTAAACTCAAATTTGACTCTCTAAAACTAAAAGCATTTGCTCGTCAAGAATCTGATACATAATAAAATGTGTATCCTATATATAAATTTTGGATATGAAAAAGTCTTAAACATTGACTTAATTCAGGTAATAAACCAATACATTCTTCAGTTTATACATT
>RJWT010042827.1:0-12087 GCA_004365215.1 Cuniculus paca | reverse complement strand
ATTTATTTATTTATTTATTTTATTGAGACAGGGTCTTGCCATGTAGTTCAGGCTGATCTCAAATTCGAGGCAATCCTCCTGTCTCTGCCTCCTGAATGCTGGGATTATGGGACTGTGCCACCATTCCCAGCCTGATTTTTCTTATTTTTATAGAAGTTTTTTTAACTTCATAAATATCCATATCAGAAAGTTGGTTCTGTAGCTTAAAAAGCATAAAAACACAAATCTGTAGTTCAGTGTCTTTAGAGTATAAAAATAAGCTTGGCTGGAGAGAAGGCACGACAAAGACAATGCTACGGTTAGGAGTGTCTGTAGTTGCTCTGTCATGGCTGCCTCAGTGCCATTTTGACTTCGGGAAAGAGCCGGAAGTCACACGGAGCCATATCCGGTGCATGAGGTAGGGGAGGGTGCACCGCTATATTCTTATGAGCCTGCCTTTCCATCGAAGGGCGCTTGGCAGCACTGCTCATCATGTTTTTGATGATGCCTCATAAAGACAGGACAGAGAACTTCCAGAACGACTTTATATGCACAAATTCGCCAGGATGCATGTATTTATTATGCATTGTAAACACACACTAATAAGAAAAAGGAAAGTGGCAAGAACAATGGGATACGTGTGACAGCAGCAACACGGAGTATTCTGAGGGGGATTAATGCAATGTGTCTTCTACTGTAACAGAGATTTAATTTAAACATTGATTGTATGATTCAATCACACTTCCTATCTGAATGCTTTTCTTTTTAAGTAGGCATAGGGGATTGTTCCAGTAGTAGATTCAATTACTTTAAGTTCATTTTTAGTTTTCTTTTACAGCTTTCTTGTGAAAGATCTAGAGTTGCTTTTATTTTAAAGACCACGTGGCCCCGCTTCCAGAGTGTGGCCTCTCAGGGCTTTCTCCTGAATCTCCTGCATGGTCAGGGAGGCCCATACTCTGGCCATGGTGACCCTGGGTTATTTCTTAGAGTGTGCAAACTCTGAGAAATGTTTAGCATGTGACTCTGCTTTTCTACCTCATGGAGCTTCATTCCATCCATGCACATTTTATAATCTGGAAAGTCTCAAGCAGACACCCATGCAAATTCCCGTAGCTCTTTCTCCTTTTTACTCTGCATCTCTCTCCTGTCTTGTGCTCTATCCCTGCCATCCAGCTTCCAGGTGCCTAACTCCACTCTGTCCCCTAACTCAGCGGGAATTCTGCTCTCTGTTTGGGATCCCCTCCCTCCTCCATGGTCCAGTGTGAGCCTCCAGACAGAAGGCTGGAGTGGAGAGTTGGAATATTGTGGGGAGAAGCATGTAATTTTCAAATGCATAGAATAAGAGGAAATTCTCTCATGGACTCCCAGAGATATAGCATTTATCACTGAAACAAAAACAATCCTTTCACATCTGAGGACCAGTCTAAACTTAACTGGTTGACACATGAAGTAAAGGCAGGGAAGACAATGCTGAAAGGTCCTGCCCCACCCCAGTCATTCCAAAAGCAAACAGGTATCATCCCCAGTTTCCCTCAGAATCATCACTCAGCAAGATTAATTTAAAATGATCCCAGTGCCCCGAGGTGAGGCAAAGCACAGATGACCAGGCTGGGGTAAGGAATCGTGGATTCCACTTTGTGTCACCGCATGGCTGGAAATGCCAGTTCCTACACACGAGGCAGTGACGATGCTCTTCCACATCCCCAGAGTGTTTTCAGGACTGAAAGAGCCAGAGGACATGGAAAGGCTTTATACCGGATAAAGGCTCAGGAGGGGAATATCATTGTTAAGATGACAATTGTGTCACGTTTGGGGGTGGATGTTCCTGCCTGGGACCGGAAGTCAGTGTGAACATAGGGGAGGAGGCAGGGTGACCTCTCCACACAGTGTCTGGGCCGAGCTGTGGACCAGCACCCTGGGGCCACTTTGCAGAAGCCCCGTTTTGTCATGCTGGGGCCCTCCAAGGCTCCCTTCAGGGAGCACTCTAAGTACTGCCACCTCAGTGCTGTTTTGAGTCACCTGTTGTGGATAGAGGCTCCGCAGGCCCTGGGAGATGCCATCCTTTCTGGTCAGCGTGCATAACCAGTCCCAGCCACTCCTGGAGCCCCCAGAGCTGGCCAAGCTCCAGATCTCCCTCCTCGTCCCTCCCGACACCCTCAGAGAAGTGCCATCACCCTGCCCCCCACCCAGCCAGCTGGCTTTCCTCTCCGTGCAGTTCCAAATCCATTCTAATTAATATCTGCCTAATTGTCAACCTAATTAAGAGCATCTGCTACGAGATCAGTGCCTTCCATGCCAGGTTCCTGCTGTACCTGTCACGGTTAATTTGTGGCTCCATCTCTTTTCCGCAGCTGTAACTGAACACCTGAGACCAGGTAATTTATAAAAAACTGAGTTCCATTTGGCACACAGCTCTGGAGCCTGCAGAGTCTGGAAGCAAGGCACCAGTACCAGGTGAGGGGTCTCTAAGGCATTGTAACCCAGAAAGGCAAACAAGAGCAAGGGGGCCGAGCTAAACCTTTTTATCAGAAACCCACTTTCATAATAACAAATTCATTCCTGTGAGAACACAGTCAATCCATTCTTGAAGGTGCCCAGCAGCCTAACTATAGCCCAATCACCTCTTAAATGTCCCATTTTTAAATACTTGTTACAGCAGCAATTAAGTTTCAGTGTGAGTTTTTCCAACCATTGCGGTCTCTTCCTGGAAAGTCAGGACTGTGTTCTTGGTTATCTGCAAGTTGGCTCCCTCTCAGTTACCCTGGGTCACTGGGCATCACTGGTATCATAGGATGGGAAGGGCACAGAAGGGAAGGTTCCCCAGACCTTGCTGCTCACAAGAAATCTTCCAACCAGCATCACAAGAAATCTTCCAACCAGGAGTTGATTAGGAGAGAAATATCTCAGATCCTCCTTGGGACAGCGTTAGGGTTGTATCTAGATGTCCCCCAAAGCCTCAGGCAATCACAGTGGGGCTTTTCAGAGGTGGCTGGATCTAGGGTGTGCACTACCGGGATCAAGGACGTGATGCTGGGATTCATTCATAGTGCAATGCCAGGATTAAGGTTGCCCCACCCTGGGGTGGGTAGCCTGGATAAGACATGAAGGACAGAAAGAGCGTCTCTGCTTGTCAAAGGAGGCCTTCTCCTCTGTGATGCCCCTCTGCCGTGCTGCCCTGTCCTGGAGTCAGCCAACTATGAACTGAAACCTCTGCAAACTTCGAGCTACAATAAGCCTTACCTCCTTTAACTCTGGGTGCCAGGTATTTTGTCTCAGCAACAAGATAAGTAACGAAGACAGAGAGATGGGACATGTATTTTAACCGGAGCCATGAGCAATTGCAATTTGAGTGAGGCACTATACACCTCATCTAAGTAAAATCTGAAGGTGTTTAGGCATAAGCCTACTTTCTAGATAACTCCAATTTCGAGTGTTCAGCAACACTCACCTGAACACAACTTAACCAGGCCAAAACAAATAGGTAGAAGAAACCAAGGATTTATATCAGAAAACAAGCAACCAAGCAGATGAGAGGCCACATCTGAGTCAAAAAAAAAGTTAAAGGAAAGAGATTTACAGGATGTAATAGTAAACTTTGGTGAGTTTTTAATTTTAAACTTCATCGTTCTTGCCCCTCTCTGCAGCCCTTCTGGAGGTCCTCCTTCATGAGTGTCTTTAGTTATTGAGTTGTGGCTGCTTCAGCATCCTGAATCAATTTGAAACTTTAACTTTGGGGAAGAGCAGGAAGCCACACAGTGCCCGATCCAATGAATAAGGTGGGTGAATACAGAGTCATGTTTTTATAAGTTGCCTTTTCATAAAGACGCTCATGTAAGGGGACTTCTGAAGCTGCCTGAGAAACTGGCAAGAAGGATAGGGTAAGTGTATTCGAAGTGAGGGCGTGGATTTTGGGAGGGGGGTCATGGCAATGTGTCTTTTACTGTAATGGTTTTAAAAAATGTAAACACTAACCATATGTTTTGGTACACATCACACGACGAAGAGTTTGCACTATAGCACGAGGGAGAAAATACAAAAAGATGATTCATTCCTTTGCTCCATGACCCTGGATGATGCTAGGTTTGGCAGGAGTTGGCAGCACCTGGGCAGCACCTGGGGATGAGGGCTGAGCTGAAGGTAGGAAGAGACTGGAGGACCAATTCCTCCCTCGTGGGGCCAGACATTCTCTCCCAGACAGGAATCATTTTCAGGTCTTTGGTAGAGTTGTGGTGCATGAGCCTATCTCAGCCCTTGCACTGGCCAGAAAGATGCAAAGTATAGCAACAATTCCCTCTCCTAGCCAAGACTGCAAGATATGAAGTTCAGTCACAGTACTTGTCTATGTGCGTTGGGCTGCTTTGCCCTATGCACTGTGTGTCTATATACTGTAGGCAACTTTGCTCCACATCCAAGCCTTTCTTTCACCCAGCCCAAGGAGACTTAGTTATTGTTATGGCTGTGTCTAGATGTCCCCCAAAAGCCTTGTACAATCATGGGGTGGTGGTGGAGCTTTTCAGAGGTGGCTGGATCCAAAGCATGTGGTGCTGGGATCAAGGCTATGTGGTTACTAAATCTCTACTGATTGGATTGGTGTAGCACTGTCTAGGATTAAGGATGTGAGTGCTATGCATGTCCTAGGGCAGGTAGCCTGCTTAAAATGTAAATGACATAAGGAAGGCAAATGTGCTCTCACCTGCCTGCTTGCTATGGACTGTTTCTCATCTTTGATACCCCTCTGCCATACCACTCCACCTTAAAGCCAGCTGAGTATGGACTGAAACCTCTACAAATAAAACTTTCTTCCTCTAATTTTGGGTGTAGGGAATTTGTCTCAGCAATGAGAGAAAAGTAACTAAGACTAGTATCCTTCTTGTAAAATCACATTTTACAACTAACCTGCTTTTATAAAAAACAGTCAGAACATCCTGATACGTACAGCAAGTCCTGTCAGAAACTGAGAAGACAGAAGAAAACATCAGGTATGTGACGTGGCTAGAAAATGCATGTCTATTATCTTCAGTCTTGGGGAAAGGAGAAAGGAGAAGCATAAACTGGAAGAAAAACTATTGAGAAGGGACTGCTATCTACAAAAACAAACAAACAAACAAACAAACACCTTTTGGGTAGCAGATTTCATAACCCTGCAGACTGAGCCAAGTGAATACTCAGCATGTGACACAGAGGGTAACAACCATGACAGCCACACAGCGCAGGCGTAGGTGTGTGAGGCATTAATAAAACATCAAAAATCTTCCCTCTGCGGGGTCATGGATAGGAGAGATGTGGAAGGGTGACACTGTGCAACCTGATAACTCTGTCTGGACTGAGGGTGGCCAGGGCATTCAGAGCCATCAATGCCTTGCTCAAGATGTGATCAAAGGGTCCATGCAGTGCCCTTGAAATGAATGTACTGATCTATTCACACATGTTGGTGGGCAGTTTTGTACTCACTTATTTTAAATTCTTTCCTCCTCTAAATCCATCACCTTTTTAAAAATGGTTGAAGGAGGCTGTGTGTGGTGCTGCATACCTGGAATCCCAGCACTCTGGGAGGCTCCCAAGTTTGAGTCCAGCCTGGGCAATTTAGTGAGACCCTGTCTCAAAATAAAATATAAAAAATGACTGGAAATCTAACTTAGTGTGAAGGCCCTGAGTTCAATTTCCAGTACAAAAAGAAGAAGAAGGAGAAGAAGAAGAGGAAGGAGGAGGAGAAGAGGAGGAGGAAGAAGAAAGGAAGGGAAGAAGGAAGGAAAGAAGGAGAAAAAGAAAGAAAGAAAGAAAGAAAGAAAGAAAGAAAGAAAGAAAGACAGAAAGAAAAAGAAAGAAAGAGAGAGAGAAAGAAAGAAAGAAAGAAAGAAAGAAAGAAAGAAAAGAAAGAAAGAAAGAAAGAAAGAGAAAAGAAAGAAAAAGAAAAGAAAGAAAGGTTGGGAGAAACTCTCACAAGAAAAAGTAACAAATATTGGGAAACTGAATAAAGAGGATCTCAAGCAGAAAGAGAAGGAGGAAGAGGGAGAAAAGCTAAGATACAAGTGGAAATCTCCTTCCATTTGAGATAAGAGGAAAGCATGCAGAGTTCGTAAGGCCACAGACAAAATTCAAGGCAGCACTGTGGTGTACTTAGATAAAAGGTAAGCGTTTCTGTTGCCATGGTGATGTGGGGATAGAGGTGGGTGTGTTCACACAAGCATGAGACTGGGTCCAGAGGAGCTTGCAGAAGGGATTTCCATGCCTGGGGTTCAGGAGGATTCTGCGGCCCTGGTCATCTAAGATAACCTGTGAGTTAGCTCAGATGGGATGAGAGAAGTCCTGGGACTCTAGCTTATTTCCCAGTATTAAACCTATGTTTTCTCATCTGCAGAATAAGGAGGATAGACAAACTGACCTTTGAGTTTTGAATTTTCTCATGAGGCTGGAGGGCCACAGACCTGTAACTTAATGAGACAGGGCAGTCATAGTCACAGCTAGGCAACTCAAATGCTTCATCGAGACCAGAGCTAGGATCAAGGTTTAAATCTGAGTCAACACCTCCAACTCAAGGCTGAGTAAAGAGGAATACTTTGGAGGAAAAATATGAGGGAAGATTCCCAGATGGGGCAAAACCATGATGGTATCACAAGTTTCTAGCTCTTGCTTAAATCTCTTCCTAAAGATGTACATAAAAAATCAGGCCAGTAGTAAAGCAAGTCCCATGGACCACATGCTCCACAAAACAGTGAAGAGATGGTCCCACAAGACCCGAAGTATGGATAGGCTGAACTACCCATCTGTCCACAGCTGGGCTTCTGCATGTCCCATGCAAGGTCTACAGCTACCTGGAGGAGACAATGTGGCACAAGAGGAAATGCCTCTACTATATGGATGTGAGTGCTAAAGACCACGGGACCCGTAGAGGGTAGCATGACGGTCAGAAGGTAGTTGAGCCCTCAGCAGAACCTCCCACCTGGAAGAACAAAGATGCATCATAAGGAAAACTACTGCTAGTGAACCCAGATAGAGCCAGAATGAACTGCAGCTCCCATGCTGAGAAATGCAAGTGCAATTTGCGTCCACTCATTCCTGCAGGCAGCAGCAGAAGACAGCTTGGAGCCATGCAGCTAGGAAAATCACCCTGTCTATCCCACCCTGACCATTGGAGTCTGTGCTAGAAAGCACAGAAAACTCTTTTATTTAACTACACACAACAAAAAGAATTGTTGTTTAATTCTATGTAACAATGTACAAATAAAAATAGCATGCAAAATAACATGACAGAACTGAAATAAAAATATCTTGGGTAGTTTAAAATGTATGTCTGATTAAAATACTTAATAATTTTTAAAGGAAGAAGGGTAGAAAATTAGAACGGTATGATGTTGTTACATCATAAAGGAATGCATAGAGCAAAGCAATCCAGGGAGATACAGCAAATGAGAGGGGAAGATGACAAACTTGTCTGGGAACCCAAGGGTTTATTTCAATCAAGTACACTGGCCAGGGAGATAGTAGGATGAGTTTCCAAGAGAGGAATCCTGCAGTCAGGACGAGAGATTGAGGCTTCCTGTTATTGCTGGGGAATTTTCTTTCTGCTTCAGTGTGGCTTTCTCCCAGATGTCTGATGATTTTTGACTGTGTGTCACTCATCAAAAAGCTTGAGAAGCTCTGTTCACACAGGGGTAGCTGCCATTCTGCTTTGCTGTGTTCCCTGGCTCCAGTGTTTTGGGGGAAGGAGAATGATTTGCTGGCTAGGGATGTGAGAAGAAAGGAAGTTGGAAAGAAATAATGAAAGCAGAGAGGAGGAGTAGGTGTGTGTTCAGTCAGTTCTCTTGACCCAATCATCTTCTTTTCTTGCTTTTTGAGAAAGGGTCTCACTGCATAGTCCAGGCTTTCCTTGAACTCATTATGTAGCTCAGGCTAGCCTCAAACTTGTGGCAATCTTGCCTCAGCCTCCTGATTGATGAGTTACAGACATGTGCCACCATGCCCAGTGATCTAATCTTTATATCCCTAATTTCAGTTGCCTTAACTTTATTCCACCACAAGCTACAATGCTTTTAGTTATGAATTACATGTTGTGCCACTCAGTGAACTAACTTCGATGGATTGATGATATAGGTAGCTATGAGACATTACTTAAACAATAGTAGCACAAGGAATATTAATACTGCTTTTCTGATAACACCTCTCAGGTGGGTCTATCTTACCCCTTTACATTTCAGCATTTAATTTCACATTGTACCCTCTTGTCAAAAGGACACACTCAACAGTTGTAGAGTGCATTTTCCCCAGATATAGAAAATCTCTGTGACTAGATCTGTAACTCTTTGTGGCCTATATGTTGAGCAGTATAAAGAGATTGTTACCTGGTGCTGATGATGGCAAGGATGATGTGATGCTCTGTTGATTGCATCCTTCTGGCTCTCATTGGTGCACTGAGTATTTTTAAAAACCAGGTAGTGTCTTATTATCTGTCATGGGTTTGTATCTAGATGTCCCCCCAAAGCCTCATGTGGTTATAGATGAGAAGTATCAAAGGTGGCTGGATTAGGGTGTGTGAATGTGGATTAAGGGTGTGAGGCTAGGATTAAGTAGGTGGATAAGGAAAGTTCCACCTTGGGTGTGGGTGGCGCCAATCAATCCACAGTTTAGATGGATATAAGGGGAGGGAGGCAAGCCAGGTCTTCTGCTGCTTCTGCTGCTGCCATTGCTGCTGCTTGCTGCATTCTTTCTGCCCTGCCATGGCCTGTTTCTCCTCTGTGATGCCCTCTGCCATGTCAGCCTGCTTTGGAACCAGCTATGAACTGAAACCTCTATAAACTGTGAGCTAAAATAAACTTTTCCTTCTTTAACTTGTGGGTTTCAGATATTTTTTCTCAGCAATGAGAAAAGTAACTAAGACATGATCCCAACATGAAGAGGTAAACTAAAATATTTAATTTTCATTATTAAATTCTATAGCTTTATTGTTTACTAAGGCCCCTAACAGCTTAAGAATACTTTCAACCCATATCAACTCCTAAACACTAAAACTTGAGGAAGAATCATTAGTTTCTATCACATAACTTCCCAAGATGGTAGCTGGTATTATTATTTCTTAAAGAAAACACCAAGGACCATGCCAGGATGAAGCAATCACTCATACCCAAGACACTGGAAGAAACCCCTGTCCTGCCCAGCAGACTGGTGGCAGCCCCCGGGTGAGTATGAGAATGCCCACTTCCCACTTTCACAATCACACTTACACTACAGTTTTATCCCAGAAACATGTTGGTGCCCAAATGGAGAGGACCATTTAATGGTGGACGGGGGAGGAGTTGCTAGAGGATGACGATGTGGAAGCAGTCATCAGAGTTACCATCTCCCATCACTGCCTGTATTTTAAAACTAGGTGCAGATTTTACAGGGTTCACAGGGAACAAAAGCAAACCATGGGAAACAGGTGAACCATGTGTGATACTGGTGCACAGTGCCCAGGAGACGGTGTGGGTGTCCACGTGCAGGACTTCCTTCCAAAGCAGACACGAGCCCTCGTCGGTGTTGATGGAATATGGCTGAGTGGTATCGAGGTGATCGATTAGACAAACGCTCAGTGGCCTTTGTCCCTTTGGAGCTTCCTGAACCTGAGTGTGCACGATATTACAATGCAAATTTCTCTCGAGGACTCCTTCCACAATGCCCTGGCAAGTCTTCTTTATCAACAAGCTCTTCCCTGTATCCCTCAGTTTCACAGACCTCCTAGATCTTGGTTTCCTTTCTCCAAAACCATCTGGGGAAAAGAAAGCAGGCTAAAAAGCAAGCAGACATCCAGCAATCAGACCCATTTCTACGTGGCATGCACACCTCTTTCTGCATCTCTTTCTGGAGTCCACGTTGCAGGTTTTCCTTAGCAGTCTCCTTTCTATGGTTTAGTGCTAGATGTCCCCAAAGCCTCAGGCGATTGTAGGTGAGGCTTTGCTAGTGACTGGATTATGGTGACATTGCTGGCTTGGTGTTAGGAAGTGAGGTTTGGTCCCAAGAGATCAGTCACCTGACATGGCCTGGTAGGGTATATCTCCCTCTTCGTTCCTTTTCTTTCTCTTCACTTCTGGCCACCATTCCTTGAGCTGCTCATCTCGCCAAGTCCCTGTGCCATGCCTTGGAGTCAGGTGACCACATGCAGACTGAGATTACTAAAACAAGAGCCAAAATAAACCTCTCCTCCTTCAAAGTGCAGATGTCAGGCATTTTGTCCCAGCCAGGAGGAAAGAGACTAAGACACCCTTTCTGCTTTTTAATCTCAGTGTTACAGGGCTGGGCCCAAGGCGTCCCCCGGTGACCACATTCACATGAGGTTCCTGCCCACGTTTTTAAAGCCATTGCCCTTAAATCTTCGAAGGGAGACTGAGCAGGATGTTTGGGCTTCCTTGCAAAGGAGACAAATGTCTCAGGTGACACAGGCGGATGAGACAACAGTCCATGTGTGGACTCAAAGCTTTTAAAGAAGGGAAACCCCAGTGCATCATGTGAAAACAAAGCACCTAGAGATGCTGAATCGCTTTGCCAAGAATGGGACTGTAGCTGTAGGCGTAGTCATATCAACCTAAATTATATATGTACACATATACAGTGTGTGTGTGCACGCATACACACACACACACACGGCTTTTGCTGTATATCTTGATTTTACATTTGCTGTGTTCTTATTCAGCAAAAAAATTTCGTGTAGAATAATTCCTCCACAACTTGGAGCGATTGTTGAACAGAAAAGTTGCTCATGGCACGACATGCTCGCCCACTGCATGCTGTTGGCTAGCTGGACTTTCTTGATGTGGACTGAGGTATAACTCTAAACAAGCACAGAGAAGGGTCTTCTTCTGAAGTTCCCAGCAAATCCCGAGGAAGTCTCTTCCGTCTGAGGCAGGCTGACCCCTGTACGGTAGACGGTTGCCTTTTTCTCTGCAGGTGAAGACAGCCTTTTGCAAACAGAACAGTTCTTCTGGACCCACAGTAGGACCTTTTTAGAACAAGCCAGAGCTAGCACGACTCCAGTGAAGTCATGCACCAAAGCATGGGCTTCCAGATTTAAATCGAGACACCCCCTCACACCCTTGCCACCAACAAAATCCTGCAGGCTTTAGCAGAATTTTGCTATGACTTGCCTTCTAAGAAGGGAAGATTTGCACTGTTTGCTTGAAAGCTTACGATTTCATAAAACAGACACAATTTCCATTTTCACAGCGCAGTGATTTCCAACAATCTCTCTGTAGACTCGGTTGGTTTTCTTATTTCCTATCTGCTCTTCTGCAGAGAAAATCTGACCCCATTGATTCGGCCTAATCTCACCGCAGTGGCGTTTTGTAACTATCATCGTGGTAGCTTCTAAAAATACTACCTTGGGGAGCTCCCGCTCAGGGGTTTTTACAAGAGGATCAGAGTTTAGCAGGGGCTAGGCTAGGGCGAGCAGCGCCCCCACGAGGAGAATTAGGGAATGAACCAGTGTCTGAAGACCCTTATCTTTCACTTGCAAGTGTGTGAGGATGAAGTCTAAAACACAAGGCAGATCAGACGACCACGATACTTTCCCCTTTGGGAACCACTTTTATCACATTTTTACCCATTTCCATACGTGGCTCTTTTTTTTTCTTTGCTTGGTTTTGTTTGTTTTTGTTTTTGTTCTTTATACTGGGGATTGAACTCACCACCCCGCACTTGCCAGGCATGCGCTTGTGCTGCTAAGCTATATCCTTGGCCTACGTGGCTCTTTTTAAGATATCAAAAAATGGCATTAATAGGAATCCTAGCATCATGACACATCAGGTGATGAATTCATCTAAGCCATGAGGTTTTATGCAGATATTTGGTGGAGAGGAAAAGAGGGGTCACACTTTCTCAGATCAGATGTCCTGGGGCCACACCTGGGTGCTGTGCTTTTCAAAGGGTGGGCCTTGGCCCACAAGCCTACAGCTTTTGGGCAAAATTATCTAACATCTATTGACTGGCTGAAGACCAGTGTGGCAGTTAATTGACTGTGTCCACTTGAGTAAATAACACCCAACCATCGGCTCAGCAAAGTTCTAGGTGTGGAAGCCCCTAGGGTAGGGTCTTCCAGGATCCTAGGGTGAGGACTGTCAGCAAAGGCTACAAAAGAGAGGC
>RJWT010042826.1:0-12068 GCA_004365215.1 Cuniculus paca | reverse complement strand
GTCACTAACAAAAGATAAGATATCATTGTCAAGTTACATAACATAGAACAGGAAATTATAGATGATAATATCAATGATGGTGTCTTGGTTACTTTTCTTTGGTTGCTGAGATAAAATACCCAACACCCAAAATTAAGGAAGGGAAGGTTTATTTCTTACAGTTTGGAGGTTTCAGTCCATATCTAGTTGGTTCCAAAGAAGGGTGACGTGGTTGAGGGGGCAGCTGTTCATGGCAGCTCACAAGCAGCAAGAGCAAAACAGAGCAGAAGAGCGGCAAAAGAGACCCAAAACATGCCTTCTTCCCTCCCTTATATAGTATGCAGGTTCCACCCCTGGATGGGTGCAGCATTCACACCGATAATCCCAGCACTAATCCCAGCACTAAACCCAGCACAAGGCAATGAATCAATCACAAATACTAGATTCAGCTGCTTCCATGACTACATGAGGCTTGTGGGGGGTCAGCTATACACAAGCCATAACAGACAGAGACTCAGAGATGAACTCCATTCACACATCATAAAATAATATCAAGACTGACCTATTCAAAAGTGCCTAGTTTGAAACAAATCATTCTGTATTTCAGACCTATTATGTTTGGCTTGATCTATTGTTTTACTCAAAAACAAAAGTCATTCATACCTTAATAAACACTTTTAGAACACTGAAGACAATAGCCTACAGCAGAAATGACAAGTGTGTCACACTTGCAAGGCACTGTGCTAGCTGTAGCAGTCCTGTGTTCATTTCAGATATTCCAATTTGACCATAGCATTCTTTTTTTAGGACCTGGGCAAAGATTTTGAGTCTTTCTCAAATCAGGGCTCCAGGCAACTACTACTAATTCTAAAATCATAGACGATCCTGGAAATTAAGTCTATTCTCAGTGTCTAAGGAGGAAGATGATCTCATTATTATTTGACAAGACATAAGCCACAAAGAGCCAATAATAAGCAATGAGAATATGCATTATTATCCAGGTATAGTGGCACACCCATGGAGTCCTAACACCAGGGAGACCGAGGCAGGAGGATCAGAAGTTTGAGCTCAGCTTGGTTACATAGTGGGTTCCAGCCCAGTCTGAACAGTGAGCTGCAGGCCAGCCTGAACTACATAATGAGACCTTGGTTCCAAAAAAACAGTTGTGAAATTTATTTTGAAAATCATAGTTGGTTCAGTGGTAGGAGAAGCAATCAAATGATACATTTTCCTTAGTTCTCAAGTCACATTCAGTTTAATCTTCTATACTAAATAGGTGATTTATGTTCTGATATGGCTTGCATCTAGTTGTTCCACTAAAGCATCATGCATTCACAGGTTGGGCTTTTTGGAGGTGGCCAGAACTAGGGTGCATGATGCTGGGATCAAGGATGTGATGCTGGGATTGATTCCTGATGTGATCCTAGGATTAAGGCTGCTACATCCTGGTGTAAGTAGTGCCTTCCCTAAGGGTGGGTAGCCTGGATAGGATATAGGGCATATATAGAGGGTTGTTGCTTGCTGTTTGCCACTTCCTGCTGGCTTTCTTGCTGATTTGCTGCCTTTTGCCCACCACAAACTGTTTCTCTCCTGCTTTGCACCTCTGCCACACCACCCTGCATCGGAGCCAACTAACTATGGACTGAAACCTCTGTAAGCCATGATCTAAATAAATCTTGTCTCTTTTAAATTTGGGCATCAAGCATTTTTTCTCAGCATCAAGAAAAGTACCTAAGACATGTTCTCATAAAAGTAATGCTTCATAAAAAGCAAAGCACTGTGATATTTCCTAAGAGCTAATGTGAGCATCATTTACATTGCATGATTCTTAGGAAAGCACAAGTGTAAAGACTAATATGATATATCAATGTTTAATATGTAACATATACATCTTAGAAAATATAAACTCAATTTTACCTAATATTGAGTATCTACTATGAATAGTTTCCACTAGTTACTTTGGAGATAATGTGTAATTGTTCAAAGGATGAGCTAAGGAATCTTTGGGCTGGGACAAAATCCTGGTCCCACTGCCTCCTTGTTAAGAAGCTTTGGGCCAAGTAACTTCTCTACCTCTGCATTTCTCTATGGATGAGTTGGAGTAGAATATTATATATGCTATTTTAAAGTTGGACATACCGGTGATTATACTGTAATGTAGCAATTCTATACCATGCGTGTCTAGTGAACATTCAACGAATTTTAGAAATTGTTACTTTGTTGCTGTTGTTCCAATACAAGGACTGTATGACTCCATATTTTCAAATCCTACATCATTTGTCCAAAAGAGGGGGGAAGAGATAGAGAGTGGGGACATGGGAGGAGGAAATAGCATGCATAAAACAAAATCATGGCTTTATGGTATAGAATAATGTTTGGTCATTGATGTGAGATTAGGTGAAATGATTGAGACAGTCTACATTAAGAAAATGAAGTTTGAGAAAGACCTAGAATGGTCTTTCAACAGGGAAAAAGCATAACACAAGCAATCCAGAAAGCAGTGGACATTTTTGGAGAAAAATGAGTCAAAGATTATAGTAATGAGTAAAGAAAAATGTAAAAATAAGATTTAAATGGTACATTTTTGTATTCTGAAGAGCTAAGAATGTTGTGCAATCTTTCACTGTTCCAAATGATAACCAATAAAAATAAATCATAGAAATTTATTATACATCTCTGACACTTTCAAACATATTTGTAATACCTGGAAAATACTCCATATTAAAAGCTACATTGTCAATTTCAAAAGATAGTATCACACATCTATCTCTTATAACAAGTTTTCATGGAACTCTAATTTTATATTCAGCTAAATACCAGTAGAGTTGGTTCCATGAAGACTGGAGAGGGCATAGAAGCTTCTGGTCAATCACAGTTGGTTACAGAAATATGCATGTTTAAAAAATAACAGCAAAGCACCCCGACACAGTGACAATAATTAAGTCAGAAATTGAGGGAGTAACTGCTCTGTAAAGTCATGTATTTTGCACCCCATATCACCTCGCATCTCTCCTGGTGTGCCATTTATGCAGGTCAGTGAGGTTATCAGGTGATTATTTTCCTAGCACGTATGTGGCTAAGCCTGAGCTCTGGAAGGAGAAGTTCAAAGGCCAATGTTGATTCTTCGAGGCTCTGTGATCTTAGACGGATGCTTAGGCCTCCTTAAGTCTCAGTTGTTTCATCAGGTGAGCTGAATATAGCAGTATTTAATACATGCAGATAGTGTTGGGGGAAACTTAGGAGTGGAATAATAGTGCCCAAATAATGCCATATTAGGCCTGGAAGGTCACCATGACAAAAACAAGCAAGCAAACAAACAAACAAACAAGCACTATACTCTTAGGGATGGATTCTAGGGGAATTTCTATGTACAATTTTTACCTCTGGGAGATATAATCTTCCTTATGACACTGAGAAGACTTCAATTAAATAGTGTCTGTCAAGCCCAGCCAATATAGTGGCACCCTCCCATAAACACAGCGTGCTGGAATCTTGAGGCGAGACCATTTTCTAGCCCAGTTCAGGCAATTCGGCAATTTAGTAAGTTGCTGTCTTTGGATTAAATATCTAGAAAAGGGCTGATGATGTGACTTGGTACAGAAACTCTGGGTCCCATCCCAAGTACAAAAACAAAAGCAAACAGCAACGACAATAAAAACAAAAAAAATCAAACCACTCAAACCTAACCCATATCTTTCCGATTTATTTTTATATTTATTATTTTCCTCTGTTATTTTTCTTTCTTGGTTGGTTTGATGGATGGTTTGTCGGTTTGTTTTTATGCAATATTTAAGCACCTATATGCGAAGAAAATCATTCCATGGGACATGTTATAGGAAGCATTCTATAGCACTAAATTATTATTCAGAGCAAGCATGAGAGTTTCAAATAATATATCAACGTTCAAATGAGAATGAGAAGTGGGATGATGGGCTGTGAAGCCTTACAGAAAAACTAAACTTGATGTAAAGTTAAAAATTTAGGCAAACAAAAAGGGAATATATAGTTATAGAGTAGCCTGCTTCTAAAAATGGTTTGCTAACTGAACTGCCTGGCTCTGGGTTGCTCAACCTTCCCTTTGGAGTTAGAGTCCAGCTTCTTCTCTTCTCAAAGAAAATGAGCAAAGAGAATTGGTAAAATTAATTTAAGAAAGTCCAGGTTTATTCAGTGTTATGGCTTGTGTTTAGATGTCTCCCCAAAGCCTCATGTGGTCACAGGTGGAGCTTGTTCAGAGATGGCTGGATCTAGAGTGCATGATGCTGGAATTGATTCATGGTATAATGCTAGGATCAAGGATATTTGGTTTAAGGGTGTGAGTGGCACCTGCCCCAAGTAACCTGGATAGATATAAGGGATAGAAAGAGCTATTGTTGTCCCTGGTTGCTTTGCTACCTTCTGACCACCATGAAGTACTTCTGTTTTCTGACATCCTTCTGTCATACCATTTTTCCCTTGGAGCCAGTCAATTATGGACTGAAACCTGTAAAACTTGTGAGCCAAATAAACCTTTCCCCCTTTAACTTTTGATGTCAGGCATTTTGTCTTAGCAATGAGAGAAAAGTAACAAAGACAGAATTTGGCACCAGAGCCAAGGATTTAGCTCAGTGGCCTAAGTGCCTGCCTGGCAACCATGAGATCATGAGTTTGATCCCTGGTGCTGGGGAAAAAAGAAACGAACAAACAAAAAACAGTCTCAGCAATGTTTGGGCCGGGGATCTAGCTCAGTGGTCTAAGAACCTGCCTGGCAAGCACGAGGTCATGAGTTCAATCCCCAGTGCCGGAAAAAAAAAAAAAAAAAGAATTTTGGTACCAGAGAGGAGGGGTTGTTGCTGTGGCTGTAACTGTCCATGTGGTTTATGAGCCTTGGCACTGGCTTGTGGTAACAAAGACTTAGGAAAGATGCGAAGATGCCAGCTGAAAAAGTAGAGCTGGAACACCTGAAGTTGTACTTGGTAAGAGATTCTAGTCAGAGCTCAGAAGACCAGAAGGGTGATAGAAATCCTGGCAGTAAAGACCAGGGTCAGAGGTTTCTTCTGGGAAGAAGGAATGCGTTGGCTGCTGTACTCCAGTCAATGTGTGTTATGCATTGGCAGAAGTTTGTATTTTGCTTGTGTCTAGAGCCTTTCCCTGAGACTGAGATGAACTGAAACTTCTACACTGTGAAATCAAATAAACTATTTCTTCTTTAACCTTGGGTGTCACGTATTTTGTCTCAGCAGCAAGAAAATTAACCAAGACACTTAACTTTACAGTCTCTTCTTTTTTATATATCATGCAATCAAATTACTATCTCTGACTTACTTAGGTACATGCCATACTTTACCCATGGAATTCTTTTTATTTTAGGTTGGTATTTCCTTTTCTTCCTCTCTGTTAAAATTTGAATCTTCACTCAGTGCCACAATGGTTGAAAAATGGTTTTTGACTGATTCTTAAACTTCTTTATTCCTACAGGAAAATGTAACCATCTCCTTACCAGTGTTTTCATCATTCTTCAAGTTCTGTGATAGCCAATGCATTCTGTCTTATAGTACAATTAACTATACATATTTTACTCCTCTGCCTTGCTTCAAACTCCTTGGGAGTTGACCTCTGTCTTGGTGGCTTTTTGCTGCAAAGTGACATTAAGAGATTAGACATATACACAGCTCCTGAGGTGGAGGTGAGGCCCTCTGGACTGCTTTTTTATGATGTATGATTTCCAGTCCAGGAAATTGTGCTATTTGTTTTCCCATGGGCATTGTTGAATCTGTCAATATATACTACCTGAACTCCACTGAGGGGGTTTTATAAGGGCTAACTTATTTGCTATGGGGTTATATGATGTCCTACATCTGAAGTATCACCTTCTAGATGTAGAGGAAATTGTAAAACAAAATTAGTAACCTGTGGGACACTCTATGAAATTGGAACAAAGAATTTGCAGTGTGTGTGTGTGTGTGTGTGTGTGTGTGTGTGTGCGTATGTTTGTATGTGCTTGGGGTGGCAGGAATCTGATTCAGCCTAGGGGAAAGTTTGAGAAGTAATTTTCTCTGGTGTCAAATTACTAGTGTTTGAACCATATTTTTTTCCTGCAAGAAGCCAGGTCTGTGTCCCTTGGATGTACAGAACATAACAGATATAAACTTTCCTTTCTGTTATCCCTGTTTTTCTCTAGATTTGCAGCTCTTTTAACCAGAGAATTATCTCAGACACACTTAGAATATTTGTTAGCTGCTTAATTTTCTCATTTTATTTGTCAACTGTTATACAGTGGAGTTGAAAGTCCTATCCATTACCAGAAAAAAGTCCTGATGATAGTGGGGCCTTCTCACTGCAGGTTTCAGGTCAGGATGATCTTATCTGTTAACATATCTACAGGGAATTGTTAAAATTTGCTGCTTCTAGAGATTACTACATTGATCTATTTCACATTGGGTCTCCTTTTCCTTTTCAGAATGCTATTCCTATCTCTTGTATACCCTTTGGGATGCTTCTAGACCACTGTTATCTTCTCATATACCCCTGGCCCAAGGTCCATGCCTTTTGACTTTGATATTATAGATAACTTAGAGTCTGATAAAATAATATTAGTTGGTCTATATGTTCAAGTAACTTACTATATACATAGACAACAAAACAAAAATATAAAAATATGTTTTTCCACACTGATAAAGCTCTGGCAAACATAGTGAATTTTGCTACAACATACTACTGGACTTTTTATGAGAATTCTGACAAACATCAACCCCACAGCTGACACAGTGCAAGGATGGTAAAAGCAAGGACCTCTTGTCTGACCGGGGAAAGCAGAGTTGTCACAGGAAGCAGTATGGCTGCAGTGGGAAGACTAAGCTGATTTTCCTGCAGAAGCCTAAACAACAAAGCAGATTATGCTGAGTCTGTGTGGTAGGCACAACTGCAGATTAGGAGAATGCTGGCTCCACAGAGATACAGGCTGTTTAGGCAGGAGTCAGGAAGAGAAAGGGCCATGTCGCCTGTTCCAAGCTTTTTCTTTTATTTTATTATGAATCAGTAAAATCTTGAGGTTATTTTCACTTCAGAAGTATGTACTTGTGTTTAAGCAAATTTAATTTGATTTTCTTAAAGGAGAAAGAATTCTAGGGTAGACTGGAGCAGATTTCAGCACATTCCTTTCTGCCAATATATGTCAATGAGTTCTTTTGCAATTTAATACAAATGCACTAAAATAAAGATTTCCTTCATCTTTCTCCTGAATCAACATGAACTTGTTTACCCTTATCCATTATACCCTACCCTTATTGTATGTGTACTTAGTTTATTGAACTTTCTAGGACTATGTTAATATTAAAGTTGTAGCAGATGACAATCTTCCCCTCATGGGATTGTAAAAAGGCATAAATATTGGTTGTTTAAAACTCATTAAACATAATACTTAGTACTTTGTTTTTCTGTTTGCTGTTATAATAAATATCAGCAGTAAATCATAAAATAAAGTGGAGAAAAATCCCTCAATGTGTTAAATAGCATACAGTATCCATATTGTAAGGCTAGCATAATGGAATAAAAGAAAAAAAAAACCTCAAAAAAAAAAACCTGAGGAATATTCACGTTTAATGAAACTAAAATAACCTGTCTCACTTGACACATCACAGCTGTATTCTGATGCATCTGGAATGGACAACATCTCTGAGGCTTAGGCTCATGAGAAAGGATGTCCTTCCCTTAATGAGAAACCACCGACTGCAGACCCAAAGGCCTCGGACTGGTCATGACAGGCCATGGAACCACAGATGGTCCCTCAGGCACACTAGTCCTGTGTTACTTAGTACCAAGAGCAAAACTGCCAACTGTTTCAGGGAAAACATAGAGCTCAGAAGTGAAGAACTGAGGAGTAAACATGAAAGAAATTGATTTCGAAACATTTGATTTGAAAAGTATTTTAATTTTTCAGTCTAAACACACATTGCTGCTCATTTGGAATTCTAAACCACTGTTTGGATTTTTAAAATAAGTGCTTTGGAAATTACTGGCAAGAAAATTCTCTCAGGAGGACTTTCACTAGCAACTTTTAAAAGACCCAAAACACAATGAATTATAATACATTTATTTGAAGCTATTGTTTGAGCACTTGTGTATTAACAACAGGTCAAAAGAAGCATTTTAAACTTGGCACTTTCTCAGAATTTGACATCTATTAAGTTCATTTTGGACTCTGTAAGGGAGTTTAATTGTTTATTTAGTAGGACAATCTTAAACACTCATAGTGTTATGATAAAACCCCACTCTGAAATACTTTTGCTCTTTACAAATAGCAGTTCTGTCACATTAAAATTTATTTTTAAGAGATGGGGATATAGCTCAGTGGTGCAGTGCCTGCCTGGCAAGCACAAGGTCCTGAGTTTGATTCCTGGTACTAAAAAATTATTTTTAAAATACATAAAATTTAAAATAAAAGGAATACGTATCCTTTATAAAAATACAAATAGTATTAATATTTATAATTTAAGAAATTAACTTCTTCCAATCCTATTCTTTAGAAATCATTACTATTATCAGTGTAGGTGAAGAGCTAGTCTCCACCTCCCATCCTCTTTTATCTCTTTATATGCAATATATGCACATTTACATACATATAGTTTTTCCTGACCAAGATATGAAAGTGTTAGAAATAGTCTTTTGAAGTTTGATATGGAGTTTTACATTAATTTAACATTAATTAAACAAAGCTAGCTTTCAATCTATGACCAAAAGCAAAAAAAGAAAACAAATAAAAACCATACTATTTTATAAGGAATTGTTGAAGAAGAAAAAAGAGCTGTTTAGGGGGCTATTTCATATTACAATATTTCTTATAGAGGTCATTGTTATGGTTTGCATCAAGATGTCCCCCCAAAGCCTATGCAGTCATAGGTAGGGCTTTTCAGAGGTGGCTGGATCTAGGGTGTGTGATGCTGGGATCAAAGGTGCAATGCTAGGATTAAGGGAGAAGATATAAGGGACAGAAAGAGGGCCATTGCTGGTCACTTGTGGTTTGAGGCTTGCTGCTTACTGCTTGGATGCTTTTGCTGCCTTCTGCCTGCCACAAACTGTCTCTCCTCTGCGATGCTCTTCTGCAGTGCACCCCTGCTTCGGAGCCAGCCAACGATGAAACCTCTGCAAACTGTGAGCTGAACTAAACCTTTCCTCCTTTAACTTTAGGTATTGAGTATTTTGTCTTGGCAACAAGAAAGAGTAATGAAGACAGTCACAGAAACCAATGGTGAGGAGAAATATTGTATATGTTTTAAAATAAATTTACTCAATTAAGATTAAATGTCTATTATGTGTAAAGCACTGCACTAAGTTTTGTGGGTTCACAAACAAACGGTATTATCTGGGCTTTAAGCAGTTAATTAGCAAGACAGTACAGGGAAAAAGATTAGAGAAGGTACCGAGTAGGGTGCCATGGAGACACAAAAGGGAATATTCAGTCCAGGTGAGAGAAGTAGAAGAAGGTTCCTAAGTTTTAAATATCTCCAGCTTTGGGCCACAGCAGGACCTTTTAAGCAATAATTTGGCATGTTGGTTAAGACTGCTTTACTATTTGTAAGCTATGTTTCCTTGGATACACACTCCTAGCTTCTGTTTTCTCATGTATAAATCAAGGACAATGATAGTATCTCCTTGTTTTGTATGATTAGTGCAAAGAATAATGATCAATATATTTAAATATTTAGAGCAGTGCATATTCCAAGCAGTAGCCACATGGTGAGAATTTAATAAATACTACTTACTATTTGAAGTTGAATCAGTTTGGACAGTAGAATATATGAGTCTGTTGCTGAAGAGGGAATCTAAGATATGTAGATTGGGTGCCATCTGCATTTTTTACCAGATGAAACTACAGATGTGACTGATACCAATCACATGGACTATCCAACATAAAGAGTGGAAAGGAAGCAAAAAAGCTTAGAGGCTTGCATGAAGGAGATGGAAAATTGAAAGACACTGAGAAAATGTGGTCAGAAAGGAAGGATATAAAAGCTGTGTTCATGAAAATCAAGAAAGGGGTTTTTCAAGCAGTATTTACTACTATCAAGGATACAGTGTCAGACTGTGTACTGTATGCAACAAAACATGCCAACTTAATTTGACAACTAAGATGCTGTTAATTACTGAGTAACGCCATTGGAAATGGATTCAGAGTAGATGGTCATGATTTGATCAAACAGTAAGTACCAGCGGAATAACCTGAGGATCGCTACTATAAAGAGGAAGAGAAAATATGCAATACACAATTGCTATCTGTGTTTTATATGCTTTGCCACAAAGAAGTGGCAAATATTTAAGGAGATATGTTTAACTTCACACACAACATATATGTATATTAGAATATCACATGGTACTCAATTAATATTTCTTTGTTTTTATGTATTAATTAAAATACACTGAGGGGATAAAGTGTTAACTAAAAGTAAAGAGAAGGGTGGCAGCTATGAGTGAGGGAAAAAGTTTGAATGATGGGGAGATTCGAACACAAGGTGAGGAATAGAGATGTAGAACTCGAAGGACACACTGTGGTCAGTGAAGCGTGAGCTAGGGGAGGGTGAAGGTTTAGTTTTTAGCAAGGAGGATGAGCTACAGTACGAATAAAAGCAAAGAATTAGAAGCTAATAACACTTGTTGCTGGGATTAGTTTTTTTTAATTGTTAAAGGAATAACTAGTAAATAGGTGGCATTATAGGGCTTAGATACATTCTTAAATACAGGGAAAAGAGAGTGGTATCTTATCCATTTATGAAGTTTGTCATTCCTGCTAGATGGCCCAGATGGCTTTGGAGGCCCTGGCTTTGTAATAAAACAAGTCCATAGGGTTGTGTGATTTTTAGTCCTTAGTACGCAGGAGGCTGAGGAATAGGAGTGTACATGTTTGGGTTTATTTAGGATAAGGGTGAGAGATAAGGTAGCAACGGGAAATGGTGGATCATGGATTACAGACTTCTCAGTGAAGAAAAAAGAAGTAGACTGATAGTGTGAAAACGTAAAGCAACTAAGGAACTGGAGGGTTTTAGTAACATGGGATGACAATTGTTATGAAAGTAATGTAGTGAGAATGAAATAATGGGGTGTTTGGGCCAGGTGAATACAATAATAATCAAGTTGTAATTTTAAGTTCTTGGTTGTGGTGATATGGGTCTGAGTAGCAAAGTTCTGTAAATTGGCACGAGTAGTGTATCAACTGATGGTTCCTGAGGGCAGATGTGTATTCACTATTTATCCTATGTTTTTGATGCCAATAGAAGAAACATTTGTCGAATAAGCAAACAAAATAAAAATTAAGACTAGAGTTAAACCTAGTTAGTTCCAATTCATGACCCTATAAGAATTTCCTCTTTTAAAAGATTGCATTACTTTGCTAATATTTTGTTTTGGATTGTTACTATGGTTGGAGATATAGTGAATTCAAAGGCATTTGGAATTGTATTCCTTTTCACTTAAGATGAAATTCTGTAGGGTGTTAGACTTACTGAAGCTGGTAATCATTTAGTGCTAATCTGAAATAAAAATGAAATCACCGATTACCTTCTGTGTGTCTGAGTTATACAGAGCAAGCTTCTAAAATACACAGATGTGCCATATAAGTGTCCCATCTCACTCCAAGGCAATAAACACTCTCATAATGTTTGACATTAATGTCTCAAATCCAAACAGAAGGATTCAGGAGTATAGAGTGATTAAAACAGTATTTATAAAAGTTTGCAAATGTTGCACCCAACTGCTTATTTTACTTGAGACAGAATTTACAAATGCAGAATAAAAATGAGATAGAAGGGATTTTATGGATGCTTTAGAATATACCACCATATTCATATAGCTAAAAGATGGGCCTACTTTAAACATGCAATTTATTGGCAGATTTATCTTTAACTTTTCCTTTGTCTCCTCTCTTCTCCCCTCTCTTCTCTTTCCTTTTCTTCTCCTTCACTTCCCTGCCCTTGCCTGCCCTTCCCTCTCCTGCTTTTATTCATTCTTACTGGATAAATCATTAAACACCCCAGATCTCTAATTCATAAATCCTATGCTTGTGCTATATTGTGAATAATTATACATAGATGCCGTTCCTATTGAAAGATAATATAAATTCT
>RJWT010042825.1:0-12066 GCA_004365215.1 Cuniculus paca | reverse complement strand
CTGAGAGAGAGACAGAAAGAGTCCCAAGTGGGTTGCCAAAGATTTTGGCTTTTTGAGAAACTTTTATAGAGTCAAACCATGAGGTGAGGTGGGTTCATATGCAGAAAGCCTGGAAACTCACAAGGCAAATGGGCATGAGGTAGGACAGAACTATGGTCAACCAATAAGATTAATTGTTCAGGTAAAATTGACCAAATCATGGATGAATAGGGAAGCAGGTCGCATAGCAAGCGAGCATTCTTAAGGATCAGTGACTCTTCCTATTGAGGATTGGTATGGTCAAGGTGATCCATACCTATTTAGAATGTCAATTTCTGATGTTTCTACTTAGGGTGTAGTTGTATTTGTTTTTTCTTCAGTCTTCAGATCTGGCTTACAGTGGGAGGTGTCTGTCTCCTTCAAGGTCACAAGACATCTGGTCCTCTGTGTCCACTTTCTCAAGGGCCTGGCCCTATCTGACTACCTATAATATTTCTAACTAACTCAGCTGCCTGTAACATTCCCCCTCTGAAGAAGCATCCTGAACTGCCGTGAGGGCGAAATGGGCGATGACTGATCTGGCTTCTTCAGGCTGAAAGGGGTCATAGTTGTTGATTGGCAGTCAGAGATATGCTACAGAGGGTCTATCTAAAAACCCTTGATAGTCACCAGACAATTTAATCTTGGGTGGGTGTACAACTCCAACTCTGGAGGAGACAAAGCCAAAGAGACAATTAAGTATGCATGGCCCAAATAATAAAATCAACAGAATAATTAAGAGTATAGTTAAAAAAAGATTTCCACCAAAAGGAGCTAGTAATTGCTTCCCATAAGGGGGAAAAGGATAAGATAGACTCTCTGAGATGTATCTGTACTGGAGCAGCTCTTATTGCCCTACCTATATTACCTTTAGTTGCCCATACTTCAGGATTTATTTCTGTCTCCATGAGGGGAAGATAGCATATCTGACCAGGGTGCATATATAATATAGTGTTTAAAGGCTAGTTAAAAGCCTGAGCAAGATCGTTACCTAGTGCTCTATAAATTTATAAAAGTTTTAAAGTCCACAGCTTGGGAGATTGGAGAACCTCCTTAATCTAAATGTGGTTAGGTCCCATAAGTGTACTGCTTTTGGTAATAGCTACTTCTGGAGGTCTGCTCCACTGTGTCTCAGGTCAATCTCCACAAGAGACTGTGCCCAGAACACTAAGATGGGGCATGGCTTTTATGTGTGTTCTCCTGGAGGGGAAAATTCCAATGTCTCATCTGACCCAGAGACGGGATCTGTGTCCCTCATCTAGGATGACTTCCCTGTCTTCAGTGTTAACAAACGCTCATTTTCTATGGGCTTGACTTAGGAGGAAAAGGTAGGAACAGTCTAGAGTTCTTTCTGATTTTACATGCCTCTATAAGGAAAGAACAAAGTGAGGGAGATAATTATAAGTAGAGTCAAAGAATGGAAACTGAAGCAGAACAGGCTTGACATTTCCTCTAGAGTGTAGAGGAGGATCAGAACCAGTCTGTCTCAGTGAAACCTCACCTCCGAGTCTTAGAGACCAGCCACCAGCCTAATGCCATTTAAATGGTGGAAGGAGTCCTGGTTTTATTGTAGGCATGTATATTTTCTAAGTCTGGGCTAGATTTCATTTAAGAACTATTCTACTAAAGGTTCTCTCTAGCACTACTGTCTAAATATTGTCAAGCAAAGAGTACCAGTAAATTTAGCCACTAATTTAAATGCAACATGTACAAGAACAAAATAATAAAAATGTCCCATTAAAGAAATACCATAACCTTCACATGTTTTAACTTAGATTTATCACTATTTTAGCAAAACTATATAAAAGACAAGATAATTAAAAACAATGGGCAAAAACAGATGACAAGCAATTATCACAAGTAATTACAAGCAACTGGCAGAGACAAAGCAAAATTTGAAGTATAAAAATATGTTAACTAAATGAGTCCCAGTCCAGAGTTTATGAAGCAAAAAGCCAACTCTCACCCCCATCCAACAATCTCAGTGGAAGACCTCCAAATGATATAGAGGAATGAAAACCCCAACCTACTAGATGTTCCACATGAGTTCGTGTCCTCTAAAATTGTAGAATGAATTTTAGGAACAATGGAGGTTATGAGCAGGATATATTTATTGAGAGAAAGAAAGCTTCTGTCTGAGAGAGAGAGACAGAAGGGGTCCCAAGTGGGTTGCCGATTCCAGTATTTTTTATCTGCATTCTTATTTAGTTGTAGATATTATTTAGTTTCTTCCTTTTTTTCATCTGTTACCCATTGGTTGTTTCAGAAAGTGTTATTTAATTTCTGTGTGTTTATAGAGTTTTTGCAGTTTCTTTTGCCATCAATTTCCAATTTTATTGCACTATGGTCAGAAAATATGCATAAGATAATGTGAATTCCCTTGTATTTACTTAAGCATATTCAGTGGTCTAGTATGTGATCTATTTTAGTAAACGTTCCATGTGCAGCTGAGAAGAATGTGTATTCTGATGATGTTTTGTGGAATACTCTGAAAACTTCTAAGTTCATTTCTTCACAGATTTGATTCAGTTTCTGATATTTCATTGCTGATTTTTTTTTGTCTAATTGATCTATCTCTTTGTGACAATGGGGAAATGAAGTCTCCAATTACAATTGTGTTATTGCTAATTTGAATTTTCCTGTCTATTAATAATTTTCTTATATAGTTGACTGCTCTTATATTTGGTGCATACATATTTATGATTGTTATTTCTTCCTCTTCAAGTTTTCAACTAACAAGTGTGTAGTGACCATCTTTATCTCTTTTGATCATTCTTGGTTTGAAGTTCACATTGTCTGCAAACAGAAAAGATAACCCTGCTTCTTTCTGGGTTCCTGTTGCATGGAAAATCGTTTTTCATTCTTTGAATTTCAGTCTATGAATTTCCTTTTGAGTTAAATGTTTTTCTTGTATACAACATAATTTTGGATCTTTTTTCTTGGTCCATTCTGCCAATCTGCTTCTTTTGATTGATGAATTCAGGCTATTTACATTGATGATTATAATTGCTGTGTATTGACTTATCTTTGTCATGGTGTTTTCCTGCTGTTGGTTCCTTGTTTTTCCCATTTGTTTAATTGTTTACCTTGCCTAGTGGTTTCTTTCTGTTGTTTTTCTCAGAATTGCGGTCATTTTTATCTCTGTCTATATCTTTCAGTATTCTTTGTAGATTTGGTTTAGTGCTCATGAATTTCTTCAGTTGTTCTTTGTCATGGAGGTATCTCATTTCTCCATTAATTTTGAAAGATAGTTTTGCAGGGTACATCAATCTGGGTTGGAAATTGTTTTCTTTCAGGACCTGAAATACTTCACTCCGAGGTCTTCTTTACTTGAAGGTTTGTGTTGAGAAGTCTGCTGTGATTCTGATGGACTTTCCTATATAGGTAATAAGTTTGCTTCTCTAACAGCTTTTAATATTCTGTTCTTTTGCTGCATTTCTGGAATCTTGATTATTATATGGCTTGATGTAGTTTATTTTGGTCACGGTTCTTTGAAGTTCTATATGATTCATTTACTTGTATGCCAAATTCTTTATTCATGCTTTGAAAGTTTTCTGCCACTGTGTCTGTGGAGACTTTTTTATGACATTTGTGCTGTCCCCAGCTTTCTCATTAACCCCAATTATCTTATGTTATTCTTCTGTGCTTCATCTTGTAGCTGTTGGATTGGTTTTTCATTATCTTTTGCCATTTTTCAGATATCTTTCTTTTCATGATCACTAGCTGCAATTCTGTCTTCAAGGTCTGAAATTCTATGTACTCCTTCATTCAATCTATTTCATATACTTTCAATGGAGATTTTAATCTCTTGGATTTCTGTTTGAATCTGTTTCATAGTTTCTATTTCTTTCCTATTTGAGCATTTTTTTGTTTCCACCATTTTTCTAAGATAAGCTATTCTTTCATCAGTATCTTTTCTAATATCTTTGATTGTAAACATCATTTCTTTTTGTATCTCAGAGTATTTTGTCTATGACCTTTTCCATTTGTTTTTTCACTTCTGTCGCTATCATTTCAGAATGTTTCAGTGTTTGACTTCCAATTTCATCCATTTCATTGGGTTCTGGGCTTGTCCTAGATGAGCTGGGTATCTGGGTTTGCATTTTGCTTCTGGCTTTGCGTTTTGTGTCTTATCATATTTTATTTTCTCTTTTTTCTTTCATTTTGTTTTCTATGTTGATGCTTACCAATTTCTTATGATAGATATCTTTATTACTAATGTTGAGGCTTCCCTAGGAGATGTTTGTTCTTCAGGGATGTCCTTTAGATATAGGTGATTCTTTGTAGTTACCCCAAGATCCTACCTTCCAAGTTTGTAAAAGATGCAAACTTACTATTTGGCCCAGTACCCAATCCTTTGGTACTGGGCTCTGGTGATGATTATGACCCCATACAATCACAGTGTTGTCATACGGGGAAGAAAAACTGATTATAACATGTATGACATCAGGGCTAAGATAGTACAGTTAGTAATAACAATTTCTTCAAATACAGCTTAATTGCTGACAAACTATGGTAACCATTAACCTATTACCTCCAACCACAGGATCAAACTCTAAAGTTATATAACAAAATGAAACATAGCATATACTTTTATTAAGTGATTTTTTTCTCCTTCATGGTATGATTTTACCCTTCTTTGGAGAGTGGGGTGTTAAGATGGGTAGGGGAGGGAATAAAGTGATTAATGAGGTCAAATATAGTAGAATCAAGGCTAGAGGCCAAAGGATGATCATCTGAGTTTTGGGGAACTGGAGGACACAGGATTGAAAGAATGAAATATGTGAAAAAGAAATCTGAAAGAGAGGAGACAAAATTTACTCACTTGAAAGTTTAAATTCAAGTAGTTGAGGAAAGAAAGAAAGAGCATTAATAGTAGAAAATGAAAAAGAAAAAAAGGTAAGAAACCTAAACATTGAAAAAGAAAAGAAAGAAAAGGAGTATAAAAAAGAGATGAAAACAAAGAAAAAAGGAGATCAGAGAAAGAGAGAGAGAAAAAAAATCCAAAAATAAAATAACCACAAAACAAGATGACATCTATCCAGACAGGAAAGGGACAGTCAGTCAAACAAACAAGAAAGAATAAAAGTAGTAAAATACTTCTGGTGTTTACAGTTCTGTGATAGTGTCTATATTATATTCCAGAAATATACTGGGTATGGAGCTGATCTTGGCCTCTAGATATGGGGGCTGGGACTGGTCTTTTGTTGGTGGAGTTCTCCAGGGTCCAACTGCTGACTTCACTGCTGTTTCCACATTTCTGGTCTCACTGATTACTCTGCCTTCCAAAGATTTGTACGTACCCATGTATCCAGGGGTTGGCTGTTGTCCTAGGTGTTGGGCTTCTGGTCAGTCCACCTGCCAAAGACATCTGTCCTTACACTCTTCTCATTAGGCCCTACTGTCCTGGGGCAATGGAGGAAGCACGGGAGGATGGACTCACACACTTCTCACAGGCCCCGCTTTCCTGGGGGCAATTGCCACTAGATACTGTAAAAAGTCACAATTTCTATATTTGCATCATATGACATAAAGAAGAATATTCTATGAGTTAAATATGATTTATAAAATTTTAAATAAAATGGTCATATTATTAAGAAAAGTTGAGAGATAAGATTGCATAACAAAATTCAACTCTTTTGAGTGTATATTTCAGTTTTTATTATGTATTCACAAAGTTGTTCATTCATCACTACTCATTCAAGAATATGTATATCACTCTCCCCCTAAATAAACTCATACCAAATAAAGTCATTCTCCATTCACCACACTCATAAACCCTAGAAATCTCACATATTTCTGCTTCTTTCAGTTTGTGAACCTGCCTTTTCTCCATGTCATATAGAGAAATATGACATTTTGTGTCATGCTTCCTTCAGATTACTGTTTGAAAAGTTAATCCATGTGTTGCAATATGGATTGATATTATACATTGCACGGGTAAACCACGTCTTATTTATCCATTCATCTGTTGATGAACATTTGATTTGCTTATAGTTTTTGACTATTATGAGTAAGCCAAAATATGCATACGCAAGTTTTTGTGTAAACACATTTTCAATTCTTTATTTAGAGAATTATTAGCCATGTAATATCTAGGTAATATGATAATTCTATGTTTATTTAATGTGAGGAACTGCCACATTGCTTTCCAAAGAAAGATACTGTTTTACATTACTACTAGAAAATTTTATGAGCTCCAATCTTTGCACATATTTTCTTTTTACTTATAGACACACTAGTGAGAATGAAGTACTATCTCAATGTAAACTCTACTTTTATTTGCCTTTAGCTAATAATGTTGAATGTTTCTTCATAAGCTGTTGACAATTTGTGTATCTTCCCTGAACAAACAGAAATTCTTTCTACTATTGATTTTTAATTTTTTTCTATTTTGATCTGGAACCATACTTTGTATAATTTCATTTGTTTTACATTTACTGAAACAAGTTTAACATCTAATTTGTAATATATCTTGAATCCTGAACAATGTTTTATGAGCACTTAGAAGAATGGTTATTCAACAATTACTGGGAGGAATGTTTTACAGATGTCTTTTAGGTCTAAGTAGTAATATTGTCATTCGAGTCTTCTATAATCATGTTGATTTTCTTTTATGGTTTTTTTTCCATTATTAAAAGAGGTGTATTGAACACTAAACTTTTTTGGCATTTCATATTTCTTCCTTCAATCCTGTCAGTTGTCACTTCAGACTTTTTGTTATTAGGAGTATGTATGCTTATGATTATTATATAGCTCTGTAAATTGATCTTTTTCATCATAATATAGTATCTTTCTTTGTGACTAGTGACAACATATGCTGAAGTCTATTTTATCTAGTATTAATATCACTATCCTCTCTATTCAGTAGTTACTGCTTGCATGTTATTTCTATTCTTTTACATTCAATATATTATGTTATTGTTTGTTAAGTGTGTCTCTTATAGACAACAGGTAGTTGGTTTGTTTTTCAAATTAAGTCTGACCATCTACACTTTTTACTTAGAGTATATTCAATACATATATTTTTAATGTAATTGCTTATAAGGTATAATTTACAACCGTACTTTTCTATTTACTATGTATTATGTTTTCTTTTATTCTTATTTATTTCTATATTCTTTTACATTAGATATGAACTACTTTAATTCTCTGCTCTTTTTGCTTCTATTTTTTGAATATTTTCCTTAGTACTGCTCTGGAGATTACAAGTAGCAACTTAACTGATGACAGTGTAATTCACATTACTTTTGCGTTTACTTTGTTCTGTCACTGTTATGCATATTGTGTCTTTATATAATGTATGTCCATCACCACAGAATAATAAGTATTGCTTTATGCAATATTTTGTTCAAATCAGAAACAAGAAGAGATATATTCTGAACAAAAAGTTTTGTACAGCAACTTTTATATTTACCCAAATAGCTATTTTTACCTGTGCTCTCTATGTATACGGGAGGCATTCCTTTGACATTAAGTGAGGGAGTTTAAAACTCTTATGTTTCACTTCTCACATTTGCAGAAGAACTTTAACCAGACATAAAATCAGGGCCTTCTTGATTCCTTCCTGAGCAGGTACACAATCCTAGGTATATCCATAACCTGTGCACATCTTCTAAGTACCCAGATGATCTTTAAGCTTTCAAGTGTTCTGTATAGGCATCTCATTCTCCATCTTTTTATTTAAAACTTTTCAATTTGCCAGAATTATTTAAATGCAGGTTTACGCCAGCTATTTTCCAGTGCTGCCACTATCTACGGTCTTAGCTTCTGTTTCTGACAAATACCCCATAGGAAAAGCCTGTTTCACTTGAGTTGTTGAAAGCAAGATTTGAGACAAAATAAAGATATTGTTATAAATAGTATGTTCTGGGGAGCCTTCAAAACATGAGATGATCACAGTTATCTGAGACTGTGGCCATGCAGGAGCTCCAACCCTGTTTCTCCCCTGTCAGAGATGCTAGTTTTCACTGTGATTGTGAGCTTTTGGTTTTAAAAATCACTGCACAGATGCAGAGAGCAAAGCGGAACGGGGTGTTAAACACACCCAAAGCTTACAGTTCTCGCTGAGCATCAGGAGTTTCTGTTGAATAGCTTGCTGCTTTCATTCCTGCAAGTCTCTGCTTAACCTTCAGAGTTGTAAAGTGGATTTCAACAGTTTTGCCACTGATTTCACGAATTTTTGTTTAAGGGAAATTTGAAGTCTTTATTCCCCTGATGTTATCTTAACAATGAACCTTTGTTTAAAAAGATAGTCCATCAATAGAAGACTTTTGAACACATTTTTCAGTAAAAGATGATTTCTAACCTGTAGCTTCTCTCCAATATTGAATATAATGACACTTTCAAACTAAACACTTAGGCAGATAGTCATCCATCTTTGAAGCTTCTCCACTGACATAGTCTGACACCTACTAGATAGACTAATTGTAATATAGTCAATGCATTCATTCTCTCCTCTAATTTATAAATCTTCCTTTCATCAAAACCACTTTCTAAAAAATCCAGTTTTTATAACTGAATTTTATACAGCAAGTGTATGCTGAGGAGCAAATACAAATATTTTATAATTTCTGTCACTTTTACATTCTTCTGCTACATGTATAATTCAAAAGCTTAAACTAAGAAAGACAAAATAAACTTTGTGTGATTGTAAAAGTTTATTTTAAAGTTTCTCTGAAGATGATATTCTGTGAATATTTAGGATATTATTAAGGCCAACTCAAACAAACTTCCATTTTGAAAAGAATATGATAAAGTCTGTGCGTAAAGGTGATTATCAAATGGAAAAAGCAATTTTAAAGAATTATTGCCTTCATTTGTGAAATCTCCATTTATAAAACATTAAGCATGAACTATTCCTATTATAATTTTCTGCATTAAGCAATATATCAAACTCTAAACACTGAAAATCTTAATCTGAATTATAGAAAAGACATATATACTTCATACTTTACCCTTTCTAAATTGGATGTAATGTGTTTAATTCTGGGATACAAACCTGAAGTGCACATTGAACCAAGTGTCAAAGGCAGCACCCAGAAAAGCTCAATAAGCCAAGGAATGATCTACATGTAAGACAAAGTTGAAATGATTACTAAATTTAAGCACAGAGAAGATGACTTAATCAGGGAATCTGATAGCTTCCTTCAAATGTATGAAAAGCTATTGTTTGAAAGAAAGATTATAATGATTCTATATTATCCTATGAGATAAAAACTGATAGAGATGGAACCAATGCAAGAGATTTCATTACTAATGAATCTCAGCTCCATAGATAGATTAATACTTAGTGAGAAATGTTCAAACATAGGCTATCCAGCCTATCCTGGCAGAAAAGGTATGAGTAAAGATTTAAAAAAAAAAAAAACTAGGATGTTGAACTAGTGTCTTGGTCACTTTTCTCTCGTTCCTGGGACAAAACACGTGACACCCAAAGCGAAGTAAGGAAAGGTTTATTTAGCTTACAGTTTTTGGAGATTTTAGTCCATAATCAGCTGACTCCAAGGCAGAGTGGCATGGCACAGGGGCAACACTTCAAGGCAGCAGCCAGAGAAAAAGAGCAAACACAAGCCTCTTCTCTACCCTCAAATTGTACACAGGCTACCACCATCCCTCTTTCAGGGTGGGTGTAACACTCACAAAATGTCTTTGCCCTCCTTTGTACAGGATGAGGATATTTACAAAGTAAGAACCCTGGCTCCCTACTGAGTCTCTCAGTTAAATTTCTAAACTGCACAAGTTGACACAATGTATCAACCATAACAACTAGATACTATTTTAGGATAAATAAGTTTTTGACCTCCAAATATTCTGACTTCCTACGTGGACCTACCAAGAGTGGTAATAGACAGCAACAAAGACTGTAACTAACTGTAAGGACTAGGTTAAGTGCACTATAATTGTTTAGTTAGAAATTTAAAGGATAGGGTACTATTACTTGTTTTACCATCTTATGTATTTTTCCAAGAGTCCAAATTTTTGTGAAATAGTACTAGCATTTGTACCATTTTTATAGGTACAAAAAGACCTAGAGAATACCACAGGAATCTCTCTTACTGATATTTGGTAAGAAATTTTATTTGCTTTCTATATCCATTGTAATAAAATATGTGTTAACAGTTATGTAAGATTTGAAAACCACTTAACGGTAACAATTTTATTATTTACAATTCTGATATAGGCTTCTATTATCATATCCCAAAAGCTCATCTTTTTATTAGAAGAAGGAAAGGGAAAACAGGAGAAAAGAAAAACTTTGTGTATTGTTTGTCGTTTTCATACATTTTGCAGTCTAGACAATCAACTTTGTGGTTATATCCCTATGCTTTTCTGAGGAAATGCTTTTCACAACCACAATTTTGGCAGAATGTCTTCGTGTTCTGAGGATCAGGAGTAAAACAAATGTTTATTGTTATAATCTGTCTAGCCAGGAAAATTATCATAGCAGAAAATACTCACTTTCCGTAAACATTTTATTCATGGACTAAAAGGCAGTGTTGTATTATTTCCAGAAATGATGCTATGAACAAGTAAAATGCTAGTTGGAGACAATGTGGTCACAGATGGAAGACCATAAAGAAAACCCAAGCCCAAACTGGACACATAGTAAACAGCCCACTCAAAAATGTATGAAGATTGCCTTGTGGTTCAGGACCATGGTGATTATGTGTGGTGGTAATTTTGTTTATGAAGCAAATTTCATACTAGCAAAAATGTTTAACTGGAATTCTTGGATGCATTATATTTGTTAAATTTTATTTTGGAAGCTATCTTATTCATCTATCTGCCAACTTTGAATGAGTGAAATGTAAAAGAAAAAAATTTAGTGGAAAAATTTGTATCTATATTAGAAGTATAAGAAGTTATTGATAGAAAAACAAACAAAACAAAGAAATGTTGATCATTCATGGTGGACTCCTGTTCATTTTGCATTTTTTGACATGTCTGGATTTTCTCATCACCCTGTACCAGGAACCTTGAGCTTGGTCATGCAAATGCCCAGTGGGGAAGTAATAGTAAAATAATGTTGGTTTGTGTCTCTCCATATGTTTCTCTTATTATCTTAAAACTTTGAGTAAGACCCTTTCTCAGTTCACAGGCTTGTTAATCACTTATGTAGTACTTGTGTTACAAATCCACCTAGCCTATCTCCTTTCCCTTCAATATTGAGGACACCAAGATACAAGTAAGTAAAGCAATTTTCAGGATTTACAGGGACACCCAGTTGCCAGCTTTTACAGTGTCCATATCCAGACCCGAGGGAGGGGTGCTTAGGATCTCTCCAGTCATTTTCCTACACCTGGAGTCACTGCATGTTCCAGGAAAAGCACAGCGCTGCAGACAGCCCCAAGATGAAGCTATCCTCCATGTGATGGCAATTATCCATGACCAGAACTCAGGCCACTCCTTTAAGCAGGAACTGCCATGTCCTTGTGGAGCCTTAGGTGGTGATAGCTTTCTCCAGGCCTCACAGAAACAGTCCTGAATACTCATCAAACAGACTGTGGCCTGGCTAGGATTACTTACACTGTCAGCTATGCAAAACCCCAGTTTTGCAAACCCCCAACCCTTGCCTATACTCTTCTCTAGAAAACCTCAAACTTGCTGTCAGCCTCTTAAAGACAAACCTCAAGCCTGTCTGTGCTTCTGAACATGATGTTAGAAGTCTGTCTGTGCATCTAACATCTTAGCCATGATGACTAAAGTTTCTTTCTCATTCTACACCACTGCTCATCTACTTGGTTGCCATGATGGTACAGGCAGCCAAGCCTGGTAGTTTGGGACACCTAGAGCCAGGGACTTTGCCTAAAACTCCAGCCTATGGTTTGAATATGAATTTTTAAATACTTATTTTCTATTTAAAAGACTATGATTTATATAACCCTGAATGCTATAACATTGTGAAATTCCAGAATTTCTAAGCTTTACATTCATTTACTTCACATGTGCAGTAATTTATAATCCTGTGTTATGGAAAATCATGAATTCTAAGATTATTTAATAAAGATAAATAACATATTCTCATTTCCATCTCCAAAGAAGATT